>VXAY01002457.1:914225-980872 GCA_013399855.1 Oxyruncus cristatus | reverse complement strand
TTTCAGAAATTTATAGTATCTGCTCTGAGGGAAGAGGAATTCTAAGAATAGTTAAGACCAATCCATGGTTTTGTGATTTATGCAATTCTTTATGCTAGGTTTGAGAAAGGTGTGTAACAATGCATGTACCTTGCTCAGATTCTGAAGGACAGGATTACAAGCACATATGTAGAGAGTGAGCTTCAGAAAAGAACCTGTTGCAGTAAATGTTACAGATTAAGAGCTGCGTTGGGCATATTTTTGGACACGGTTTTTCCAGGTCATGGTATAGGGAGTCCTTCTAGTGAGAAAATGGGGAATATTGTTCTGCTTGGTTATAATACGTAACCCATGACAGACCATTCCCTTTTGCAGTTAAAAAGACACAAAATGTATCAATTTGCCCCTACAAACTGTTTGCCTTTTGAACTATTCCTGTTCTAGAGCCGGTCTGGTATTTATTGACTTTTCATCTTCTCTGGCTTACTGGCCTTGGAGCACAAATGTTCTTAACCCTCATCCCCTTATAACATCACAGAATGCAAAATGACTCTGGTTTATTCCCCACTGGAGCAGATCAGCCTGTACAGATCTTTGCTAACATGCCTAGAAGCTTAAATAACATATTTCTTGTATGGTAACCCTTATGCTGTGTGGCAGAACTCAGCCGCATTAATGGTCTTCAGAAATAACTGTGTTTAAAAGTAATAACACTGTGGTTGTTTCCAAATGTTCTTTGAGATGGCTTGTGCCTCTCAGGTTGTTTTATTGTATTTTAAGGCAAAGAGAGTTTCATTTTTAATGCCAGTGCACTAAAGCTTCTTGAACTTCTAAGGTTTGTTGGCTGTGCAGAAGGTACAGCTCGGTGGCATCATCCATCTGTCTTCATCTCTCTAAACTGTTATCATGAAGTGTCCAGCCAGTGGTGGATTATTTTTGCCCTCATGGGATGCAATTTTAAATACTGCTGGAACCTGGTTCTGAATTCAATTTTGAAAAGGAAAGCCAAAGAAAATTTCAGTTCTGACCCCTCTGGAAGGTCAAATCTCCATTTTCTGTATACTTGGAAAGTTTCTGATTTCCAGAATTTAAGCTACATGAAATAATATAGGAAAGGGAACTCTGCCTCTTTCTTGTCAAGATTTATTGGGCCAGAGAGCAGGAAGGTGAGTTTTTTATCTTGCTACTTTACATACTGGTTTTTTGGTTTGTTTTTGTTTGTTTGTTTGTTTGTGGGGTTTGTTTGTTTTTGTTTTGTTGGGGGTTTTGCTTGTTTGTTTGGGGTGTTTTGTTTTTGTTTCTTTAAGGTCTCTATATTAAACATAATTAAACAGAATATGAGCAAGAAGAAAACAGAAATGTAATCCTAAGATTTCTGAAGTCTCCTGCGAATAATGAAAATAGAAAATATAACTCCTGTCAGAGATACTAACTTAGCGGTAAAAGCCCTAAATATTGTAAGACTTAAAGAGAAGGAGGAGCTTGTGGTAGAGCAGGAATGAGGAAAGCTAACCATCCTGATTTTTTTATAGGCTTCCTGAATTATCTTGAGCAAAATCACTCAGTGCCTCAATTGTCTGTCAGGACTGTTTCCTTTCTCCCCTTCCCTGCCTTGTCTGCTTAGACTGATCCCCCTTTTAAGGAGTGGGAGTTCAGGTCTCTCAATATATACTGACAGTGACAGAGCTACTTTCTGCTTTATTAATAATCAAGTTCATCAGTGGTCACAAGTTTGGGATTTGACTTTGTCCGAGAGAACACTGACTTCTGGGAGCTCCTGAAACCCAACAGACGTTTCATGGGTACAGATCTCTGGCAGACATCAGCCAGCTGCATTCTTTCCACGTAATTTTAAAAGCTATAAATATAAGGAAAATAACCCCAACAAAGACCCAAAAGCAGAAAACCCAACTTGCCCTCTACTTCTCTACCAGAAAGGTGAGTTGGGTTCTGACCTGGAGCAGAGCACAGCATTGACAAGTTGGGGCAGATCTGCACTGGAACACTGTGTAGTCAGTCCTGCCGATAGTCTTGCCTGGATGTTATTCTAAAATATATTTTAAATAATATTGGAAATAATATTTATTCCTGCTTGCATTCTTATATTGACACCGTCAGCATGGTCTCCAGTGTGATTTCATGACTCCTAAATGATTTAACCATTGTTTAAGAGGAATAGGGTTCTGAGTGTGAAACACAAGATTTTATTATATAGTGTGTATTAAAGTATTAATGCTGGTATAGGGGCAGCAAAAACCCAGCAAACTGAAATCTTTTCTGTGAGAGGATTTTTAAGCACTTCAGCTGCTGATGCTTCACCTGATAACTGCAGATTTGGGTTTTTTTCTTTCAGTTACCTAGTTTGAGGATGATGTATTATATTTTTTCTCTCTTTTTTCCCCTTGCAGTCATTCCAGTTGTAATGACAAGAAACGTTCCCTGTTATGTCAGTGAAGATACTGAAAAATTGCTTTTTAACTGGTATGTAGGGACCACACCAAAAGGAAGAACTGAGTTTCCTGAATAATCATAATCTTTTCAGCCTTGTGTTTATCAGTGTTCTGTTTGGATTTTTTTTTTCAACAATCATATAAAAAAAAGCCCAAGTGAATTTTTTTGCATCGGCATTGGTGCTGTTTAGCTGTTTTTGTAACCATATAGTGCAAGGTAAATCAGGTAGGTGTTTTATCCATGTCAAACAAGATGATTGCTATTAGAAGTTTTTTTATACTAATACTGCCTACAACATCTGGCAGGGCAGTAAGGACTTTATCCTATTTAACCTTTCTGTTAGGTGTGGGTTTTTCTGTGGGGGTCAGTCCATGGTCTTAGTTTTCTGCAGTTCATCTAGAAGGCTTTGCAGATAATCCACACCCCCAAAAGAACTGCTGAGTGGGAACAGTTTTGTGTAATGTTTTATACAATACGTGACCTTTAAAGCTCTGTTTCAGAAGTGGACCAGAGAAGTAATCACCAAGAAAAGTTTATTTTGGCACCATAAAGTGAAGCAGTCTTGGTACTACTGACTGAGTGCTATGTACTTCAGCTTAATGTGTGATGTGTAGTTTTTCCTCTCCACTTTTACTTCATTTCAGTCTGTACAAATGACATTGTCTAGGAGGGACTCAGATTTGCAAAAGTATGTTTTTAATGACATTTCGAAAAGACCAGTGCTGACAGGTTTTTATATATATTTCCTATGTGGGGCCAACTCTTCCAGCCCATTTCCTTCAGTGATATCTGGAGAGGATCTGATAAGCTTTATACTGCTTTTCACAGGTCAAAGGGCATTGTCTTCCCCTTCACTCCAGCTGCCAACAGCAAAGTCAGACATATGTTATCACCATCACACAGGAAGCCGTGAGCCTGCTTGTGTCCAGCAAAGTACAAATACAGGAAGAGTGTCAGGACAGCTAAAAGCTGAGGGAGCTCTGCTAAGGTGGTATATAATACTATAACCACTAACACCATTCTGTGTCCTGGGTATGTTTCAGTGTAAGGGAAGGTGGTTATCTTGTGTTGGTTGGTTTAATATTATTACAACCTAAACACAGATATCCAGTTAAAACCTTTTACAGGTGGTATCATCTCCTGAGGCAGGGCTGCATCATGTTAGAAGAGTAATTGCTTGTTTAGTAAGGAGCAAAGCTGCAATGGGATTAAGTGATAAAGTATTGAGCTTGAACAGACACTATTTCCCACTGTCAATTAATAAGCAGGTTGTGAGCTGCCTTAAATTTGTGTCAGCTTTCCTTATTTTAACACGCAGTGTGTAGTATATCCAGATTAAAATGATGAACAACGTATTGGCAAGCTCATTCAATGAAATGCTATGGGCTGTGACAGCTTAGTGTTGGTACAAGAAGGTTTCCTGCTCCTCTGTAGTTTTGCAATGTGGAAGGTGGCTGAATGTTTTCAGCACTGCTGGCCAGTGTTTTGGAGCCACGCTCATTAGTGCTAAGTTTGGATCTATTTGCAGCTCCTCTTCTGCTTCCGGTACATTGTTTAGTGCCTCGGGGAAGTCTTCCCAACACATTATCCTGGTTCCTACCTTCTGGCTTTTGCTCGGCACAGAACAAATCAGGTCAGCACACCGAGTTCCAGCTTCTGTCTCCGAGGACCAGTTCAAGCTCCACTTCGAGGTACTGCTGCTACCCGGAATTTCTTGGCCACACCATAAATAACAGATATCTGTGCAAATAGAGGATGCAGAAGCCCACTGCTTGTCCGTGCCTTCAGGGAAGTGAGGAATAGAGTCTCTGGTCTAATCACCAAAGTACCACACTGCTGTCCCATACCCTAAATAGATCTCTGAAAAATTTCCACTGACAGCAACAAAAATTGGTGCTCGTGGCTTCCCAATACCCCAGCAGTACACAGGTGCTGAATTTCTCCATCTGTAGAGTCAGTAAGTCAGTGTAGGACAGGCTGGTTCATTGCTGAACTGTTGTTTCTGAGATAGAAAATCTGCAAGTGGTTTGATACGTGTATCTACATAGATGCAGATACAGAGATATGTCAGGCCAGGTCAAAAATTAATGGGCATTTTTACACCTGTTCCTCCATTCTAAGTCCCTTACACTTCTGTAAATCATATTCATCAAGAATTTATGCTAAAAGTACTCTGATTAAAGAAATGTTGCTAATGTTATGGTGGTTCTTAAAACTGTGTCCATTATGGACCACTGGAAGAAGATGTTAGACCAAAATTGCTTTTTATATCCATGAGACATTTGGTTTACACTTGAGGATTTCCATGGTGTATGTCATTCCTAATGGCATAAAGCCAACGAGGGGGTTGCTTTTTTGTATCCCCTGTTGGAAA
The DNA here is from genome assembly GCA_013399855.1 of Oxyruncus cristatus. Taxonomy (NCBI): domain Eukaryota; kingdom Metazoa; phylum Chordata; class Aves; order Passeriformes; family Cotingidae; genus Oxyruncus; species Oxyruncus cristatus. The sequence goes on along the minus strand of VXAY01002457.1, from coordinate 976,068 downwards.
TACAGTAGGCTTAACAGTCCTTATGTGACAGAGATGGAAGGAATTCATGCTGACTGGTAAAAAAAAAAAAACCAAAACCCTTCTTGTTCTTATCTCGTGCAATTTTATATGAATGCTACCTTTCTATCTAAGTTAAGGCAGAGAGAGAGAATTGTGACTGCAGGGAGCTAAATCCCTGCTGCCCAGAGAGCAAGCAGAGACAGAATTCTGTCACTATACTGTGATGCTTTTCTTCATGTAACATCCATTCTGATGCTGGGAAGAAATCAGCAAAAAGTAATATAGTCAAAGTTATTTCATTCCAGTCTCCTGATCTTTCCGAAGGAATTCAATTTGGATGGAAGCTGATTCAAACAGCGCAGTATCGCACTGTGAAACCGTGCTTGTCTTCTGATTGCTTGTCACAAGAGGGGGCTGGAGTTCTTTACAGTGGATAAAAGCTGACCTGCTTTAACTAGGAAGGGTGTTCTGGTTGTTTGGTTGGAATTTTTTTGGTGTGTGTTTTTTGTTTGTGTTTTTGTTGTTGTTGTTGTTGTTGTTTTTTTTTTTGGTGAGGATAAAGGAAATCGTTCTCATATGGGCTTATTTTCGGATTGTACTGGTTTTAATGAATAGGCTGTACAATGATTGGAAAGCTTAGATCAAAAGAGTGGGTAATAATTATTCCGTTCTGGTTCTTGATTTGTACCTCTATGGCAAATATAGAATTGCAAAAATTGTGATGTAAAAGGCATTGTTGGGCATGGCCATAATGCTAGCTGGTGAAATTCATAGAATAGGAGCTGGGAGGAAATCTCTGTGAGAAACTTTATTTCTTTAGGGAACCACCATGAGGTGAATCCAAGTCATGAAGGCTAAAGTAAGTGGAATAATGATGCTTTCCCTGTTTATACGGGTGTTTGTGGGATGGCAGAATGCTTTATAAAGGCTTTGCTCTTATTTTGCAATGGAGTGACAAATATCACTGCCCTATTTCAGAATCCTAACTGGGAACGGGTTTTGGAAAATGTAACAGTAGAACTCTAGGTCCAATTTTATTGAATGGATAATCTCCGAAGGCTGTGACAGTTTAGTGGATTCCATAAATCCTTGGCTCCTTCATTCACCTCTTAGCATGCTGATCCAGGAGGAGGAGTGCATTTCATAACACACAGACACTGCTACAAAAGTGGGTAAGGCTCCACTTTTCGTAGTGCAATAGGATGACGTGACCTGAGGAGATGGTGTCTTTCACGTTTGATGAATAAAATGTTTGGAAAGGTTTATTCTCCAGTGTTAGAGGAGAGAAGAATCCTGTCTGAAATGACAAATGATGGCAAAGTCCTTGTTTCGATCAGTAGTGAATTATTATGATGCAAGAAAGATAATGCAGAAATCCTGTTTCTGTCTGTGGGGAAATCTAAGCCTCCCTGTTCTCTCTAATTCTGGGAAGAACTTAGTAAATTCTCTTTGAAGAATTTGTTTATATATCCTTAATTCTTAGAAAAACTTTGTCTTTTATACCTACATTAGCCACATTCTGCGTTTCTCTTGTGTTGCATTAACTGCCTGTGAGCATCAGAAGGGTTGGACCTTTCTCTTGAAAATCTCACCATGCAGCTAAAAGCTGATTTCATTTCTTGCCCATATGGCAACAATTCAAGTTTTTAAAAACTTCAGCAATGCTCCTGGAAGATCTCTGTACACAGCCGAGTGGCTTTTTGGGGCTGTGTTAGTGGCTTTTTCAGTTTATGCATTCATATTTTCAGTGTCTTAGAATATTTATTATGTGAATTTTCTTGGAACTAAAATAAAAGAATACAAAAAAAAAAGGAATATTTTTAGGACAGAGATGGTTTTCAAGGTAATAGTACATATACTGTGAGAAATACTACTTTAATGAATGCAAAGTCAGGAAGAATAATTTTTAAACATCGTTAATACGTGTAAAAGCAGATGCATCGCTTGTGAGGAACAACATTGTGAAGGCCCTTCTTTTGTTCCTGAGAAAGGACACAGATTTTTTTTTTTTTCCTCAGCTTTATTTAGTTCACTTTGATTTTCAGTTGAAAATCTCAACCAAAGAAGGAAAAAAGAGAGAGGGAAAAACCCAAATAATTAAAAAGAAAAGAAAAGAAAAAAATCTCTTGGGCATTGTACTGGTAAATGTAATAGCTCACACTTAGGGGGGTTTTGTCTTAGAATTACTGAAGAAGGGCACCATAAAAACTTGCCACAATGTGAGCTGCAATTTGCTTTGCATTTACCCTTGGGAACTTTGAACAAAGGTCAGCACCAGTTTCATTACCCCTCCCACTTGTATTTTCCCACACTTTTCTTTTTCCCACACTTGAACAGATCTATATAGTGCTTCCTTTTGTCCATCATGTTGCTTTATATTTAAAATGTGACAACTAATATTCACAACTGGAGTTTTATGAAATACTGTCTTTAATCCTGTCATGTTTCTGCCAGTAAAATGAGGACTCTTTCCTCCTCTTGTTTTCGAGTCAGAAATGCTTTGTCTTTGATTTGCAATTAATTCTCCTCTGTAAAATTTTTTTAATTCTTTTTTTCTCTCTTTTTCCCAAGTGTATTTTATTTAGAACACAGCCTGAATATGAACATTTTCTTTGGTGCTACTTTATTGTGACCAAAAATATGAAATATGAATGTAGGCACTGGCTGCCCACCGTGAATTGTAGACTGCACCCCGTTTACCTCCTCCTTGCTTGTTTTGTTCTGACCTTGGTCCCCAGCTGAAAGATGTGAGGAAGGCTAAAAAAAACTTGTTGCTTTGGCACAGATTATTACCACTAGGAACAAGATCCATGGAGAAAAAAAGGGAAAACACATTTTTAAATTTTTTTTTAATTGCTCTTTGAAGCATCAGGAAGAGACTTTGTATCTTTGACTTTGCTAAGTAAGAAATTCTTAGTTCTTTGTTATACTTGATAGAGTTTCAAATTTATACAGGTTTTAAAAACAGCTGGTAGTAGAGAAGATTCCTGTAGGTCACAGCCTTCCCATCACAAACTCTTTGCACTGTTCTTCAGCTGTCCAAATAAACATACCTTTGCTTTTGGTCTGCCTGCTGAGAAACAAGTACACGAGCCCAAAGGAACAGGTGTCATACTACACTGCCAGGCAGAATAGCATTTTGTTTGGAAGACCTCTCTATTGATGCTGTTAGTTCACTTATTCTCTTTAATGTTAAAGGTATCACATTTTAAAGAACTTCCATGGGTGAATGTTAGCAGATAAACTTACTGGGTCTGCATATCTTTTAAGACAAATGTGTATTTGACTGATGCAGCTGTTTGTGTTGACCTTGCTTTGAGGAGGAGTTTGGCCTACACAACAACTCTAAGTTCCTTTCAGCCAGAGTGACTTTATGATTCTGTGCTGGCACCAGTTACTCTACGATAGGAGCGACCCTTTTATCCCAGACAGGTAAGCCTGATAAAACACCGGGTTAAATTTGTGTACAGTCTGAGCTACGAACCAAACAGAGAGACTGGGGCCCAATTAAGTGTTCAGTGCTGGCACACCAATAGCCCACGAATTTGCACTGTCACCAAAGCACTGTTATACAGTGAACACCCTGTGGGAAGAACAGTCTAAAGTGTTCTGGAGTTTAAGATGAATAGCACACATAAAATGAGCCACTTATTTGAGAAAGCCCTTTCAAAGACTGCACAGAAGAAGGCTCAACTTTCTGAGCTGTGCAGAACTAGCTGCTAACTCAATTTATAGCTGAACTCACTGTTGACCCTTGGTCAATAATGGATATTTTCTCATACACGAGGCATCGGACAAAACAAAGCAAGTTTGATTGCATCCTGTTCTGTTAAATGAACTTCTTTGCTCATTTTCAGCACAGCTGAGATGCCATTATAGGTAGCTATCATACCTTTCTGAAGTAAAAATACATTCAGAAGGAAGGGGGAAAATAATCTCTGTGACATGTTTTAGATCTACAATGAATAAAGAAAAATCAGTAAGCAAAGGTCACTATTGTTAGCCTGAAACTTTTTATATTACTATTATTCTGACAACCAAAAGTAATGAGAAAATCAGTTAATCTTCTCTCTGAAAAAAGCCATAGAAATTGGACACTTCAGGTATTTTTTTCTGGAAATGAATCAATCAAGGTTTCTCTGGGAAAAAAATCATTATTAATGGTAATAAAAATATTGTTCCCTGAAGAAGAGCACTTAATAAAAATTTCTTGACCAGCTTTAGTTCCAATTATTTTATCTGATAATGTCTGTATTACTGCAAAAGGATTCCCTAGCTAAAGAGCAGGACATTCATGACCACTGTGTCTGCTGGTGTGTATTTATTAGCTGTGGGAAAGTCACCTTTTCACAATTAGATTTTGCAAATGTAACTCCAATAGCAAAAAGACTGTGAGCACTGAGATTTCTATAATTAAGGTTACCTTCACTTGCTCTTTATTGAATTAGTTCTATTTTTCTATTATAAGGGTGTTATTTCCAGTATTCCGTTCCCATGGGAAATTTTATTTATCAGCTTCATCAGATGCCTCATTATGAAAATGCATCCCCAACTCTTCGCAAAGTTAGCTGATTAGTTTGTATCAAATATCACCATCTGTTCTCATTATCTGACAAAAACAGCGATGCTCAGGCTGGAGGTGCCTCAGCGCCGGTGTGGGTTTAAAGTTCAGATGTTAGATACACTGGCATCAGCCATATCTTCCTTCCTGCCATACAATTGGAGTGAGGAAAGGATTTGAGGTGCTGCTTCTGGGGCTTGTTCCTGTTTCTTTGGGAAGACACACCCTCAGAAATGTGGGAAGCGAGTGTACAGGCTGGAGTGCTGGGATTATCTTTATGCCGTCTATAGCCCAGCTTGCTTGCTGCGGACGTTTGCTGTGTGGACACTGGAGGGACACAGTGAGGATGGAGTTAAAATCTGGGAAAGGAGGCTCTGGTGCAGCTGAGATTCACTTTTAGTTGGCAGCTGAGCTTTGCATGGGGCTATAAATCAGGTAGCCATAAAAAGAAAGATCATCACAGAAGGAAGTGGAATATGATAAACTCCTGTTTACAGCCAAAGTGACTTCCTTTTGAGCCCTCCTTGTCCTTTCGGAAACAGAAAAATCCCCCTAAGCTCTTTGACTTAGAATTAATGTCTACTGAATATATTCAATACATATTCACTCCTGTTGTGACGGAGCACAGGCACTTTAACTGGGGACTCTGGGGCTCATTGTGCCGGGCACTTTCCAAATGCATATTGAAAAGACTGAGCTGGCTCTAAAGGCTTTAGGTTCTAATTACCAGAGAGAGAAAGGAAAGGACTTTCTCTTCCCTTCCTACTCCTCCAAATGTAGGATATTTTTATGTATGTCTGTAATTCCAGCCAGATGCTTTTCTTGGTGGAGGACCACACGATTACAATATGGTTACTCAGACTGTAAATGGATTTTCAGTGAGAGCAAAGCTGTTAAAACTTGTATGTAATTGATCTGCTTCATTAAAATCCTAGAACCCAACACAGCTTTTAAACCAAGGCCCAAAGCACTGAAGGTGGGCCGTAATCTTCAGATTGACACTGTTCTGTCATTCATTCTAAACTAAATTGATATAGTGTGTTCATCAGTGAGATACAGCTTAACTGATGACTGCCAGTGGAATTTCATGGTGTTGCTGTAGCATTTAGGATCTCAGTTCTTGGGCCCTGCATCCATTGTGCCATGCAGGGGAGCTTACACTCCAAGTGATTGCCCCTGCTTTAATAATTTTAATCTACAGCTAAGAGAAGAAATGACAGAGACAGACAGATGAGGAATGAAATAGATGGTCAAGATGACAGATGAAAAAGTCCTGTAAAAGTCCCTGAATCCTAGAGTGCCTTTTATCCCATTTTCCCAGAAGCAGAAAACTGTTAAGCTTCAGCATTTTGGTGAAACAAATAGCTTACAATCACTGAATCAGTGATTTAATATCCAATCACTGAAACAGTTTCTCATGGCCAGGCAACAATAATCTAGATTACTTCATGTGACTTCTTAACAGTTTAGTTCTCTCTGTTTAACTACTGTGTGAGGGAATATGAAGGAATGAGCAGAGTCTTTATTGAGTTTGCTGTTTAGTCTCCGAATTAAAAAGTCATTCTTCTGCCTAATGCTATGGAAGGATGTGAGAGTGTTCAGTGTTTTAATCATGTACTGTCTACAAAAAATACAATTTCCCTGTCCACCCAAACTGCTGTGTCTACCCCTGTAAATTATGGGATTGTGACTAATACAAGCACATCACATTTTCCTTTATTAATAGTGCCCTGTCTTAGACGTGATCATAAAATACGTCTTCATTGTAGCTTGGATTTCGGAAATCCCCATAGACCAATTGAGGAAGTGTAAGGAGACCAAACCCGAAATGTCCTGGGAGAATATCCAAAAAAAGCAAAGCAGCAAGAAATAGAAAAAATTCTTAGAACACAACTACTGTTTCACCTCTCTTGCAAAATCACAGTGTTGTGATTTTGTTATTTTGCAGCTACTGTAGACTGAGAAATATTTAAGGCTGGAGTCATTGACTCTCTATTCATTCCTTGTCAGCCCTTGTCCCCAGCTCCTTAATACTGAGTGCCTATCCTGAGCTTACCTGGAGAACAGGCCTGACAACTGAGAGAAGAAATCCGTGCAGCCAGTTGTAGTCTCCATTCTGCTGACTTTCTTTACCAGTCCTGCAGAGGACTGAGACCTGTGCAAACTGGAGTGGATGGGGCTCGGTGGTTTTCTCTTTGTTGCTACCCTAACTTGTGTTCTTGCCTGTTCATGGCCTGCTTTGATTTCAAATCAGTTTGTGATGCTGGCCCTACTTACGACAAGACACTGTTCCAAAAATTAAGTTGCAAGAGAATCTAAGATGAAAAAGTGTTCCCAAGGGATTGCACAGAAAGGATGCTTATACACTTTGGGAGTGGGTTCCTTAACTATTATCCTGAATTTTTTAATAAATCTTCTGCAGTTGCGAGACTTCATAGACATCAAGGTCATCACCCTCACAGATCATGGTAGCTTGAGTTATTCAGTGTAATAACCCTATAGTTGCTTTCTCTACTGGATAGAGTTAATTTGTTTTAACTGATGGAAAGGTGGGTCCATGGTGGAACACTGCTGTGGCAGTGCCATGATTCTGTGGTCCTAGGGACTTTTTTTCCTGATTATTCGAAACACTAAAAAGTTAGAATTTAAATCTGATGTTAAAACTTCCCACGATAAGCAAAAATTCCTAATGCTGCACCTGTTAAAATAAATAATTTTATTGCATTTAGTGGGACTAGACACATTATTTACAGCTTGCTGTGCACTGAAGTGATTTTCTGCAGACTTGCTAATGTATTTTGTAATGTAATGCATCTTTATTATAATGCTGTTGAAGGTGAATATATGTGGATAAAGAGTAAGGAATTACAGGTTACTGTAATAAGCATTTAGAAGATTAACCTTACCAAAATAATCCATCAACAACACACTTCTTGATAATGATTAATTCTTACACTTTATTAATCATACAAAGTTGTTGGTTTATAACATCTACATTAACCCTGAGCATACAACACTACAGAGCTGATGCTTTATAATTAAGACTATCGATTAAATCCTTTGTGGCCCTTAGTATCTGAGATCAAGGTGATCACTTCTACCTTCTGTGATATTCCTTGGCTGTGTGTGATGTTCTTATGCTATTGCCCAGTCCCTCCCAAAAGGAGTGTCACAGTGCTGCTCATCTTGGTTTTGGCTTGGCTAGTCGTCCTTCTTGTGTAGTCGGGAGCTTGTCTTGTCTGACAGTTTTGGTTACTTGAATGTCTGCTGCCTGTACTCACCCACCTGTCTTTGCCAGTTTGGTGGCCACGTTGATCATGTATTTGTAGAAGATGTTTGTCCATTATATAACAGATGAGAGCCATGTGGATAAACTGTTCTGAGGTTCAGTTCAGTCTCTCTCCTGGACAGGATAAGTTCTTTTCAGATTAAACATTCATACGAGCCAGCCCTGCAGCCAGTTAGATGAATGTGCTTGAATCTCACACAAAGGCAAATCTAAGTGTTGCTCCATCTCCCGGGGACACATTTTCCTTCCTTCCTCATATTTTTCTGCAGGAGGACTTTACATCTCATTCTCACACCAGCACCTGCTTCTTTCAGTGGTTGTTTTCTCACCCCAGCAACTACAGCTGGCAGCAACCACAGCTGGCAGCAACCATGTTAGGCTACAGCAGATGCCAGAGGAGGCTTTTGACTTTTGGAAGCACTTTCATTGCTCAAGCAACTGTTCCTGATGTTCCGTCAGAAGTCTTGATGGAATTCAGTTGGACCACTTGAATTTAGGTGTTATTCACATAAGTTATTGCACTATAATTTCCAATAGGTTCAAGGAACTTTTAAATGTGATTTAAGAACAGGTTATTGATTGTCAATATAAAGTAATTTCTAAGCTGCTATTTTTTTTCTTCAATTCTAAGTGTGCATCTTTTTTTTTTAACTAATTTTTAGACACAATTGCAAAATATTGCTTGAAACATACTTTGTTCATTCCAACTCAGCATATTCTATGATTCCATGATTCTAAGTCTTTTCTTCATAATAGTACATTTGAATTATAATACTGGAGATAGAAATTTGTAATATGCTCATTGCTCTTCATTTTAATGCTTTTTTCATTAGAGCACTAACAGAAAGAGCAAAGGGAATTCCCACAAAGGGAGTGCAAGTGGCATAAGAATGTACCAACATCCCTCAGTAAGGAAAAAAATTAAATGCAGACATCTACTCATTTTTCTGGTTCAAGAGATATAGCAGCTTAAAAGCTTCCTCATAATCAGCCAAGCAGTGGTCCAGCTAGTTGATTTTTGATGTGTATGATGGAATTCTTTTCCACTGACTTGTATGAATTTCCTCAAATTTTCCTCAGAGCTAGGTAATTCTACAAGACAGGCAAATTATTAAATTATTTCAGCTTGGGTGTTTGTTTTCTTAATGGGTTAAATAATACACTTCTGTAAATTCAGACTGTTGTGTATAATGACTATTAGATCTCACACACAATTAGGTTTTGCAGCTAGCATGTTATCTCCAGTGGGTACAAGCAAATGTAGTATCCCTGCTGCTTGAAAGCCACTTGTGCCTGTCAGCACCTCTGTCCTGGACAGAACATGGGTGTGATTACCACGCTCGCCTGCTCTTGTGTTCTCTCCAGCCTCTTTCTCTGTTGGCCTTCAGCATACTGAAGTAGAAATGTTAAGGTTGGCTGAAGAGGTAATATAAGGCTTTTCAATGCACATCTTGCATAGTCTCAAACAGGTTTCTCTCTTTGAAAATAATGAGTGGTTTATTTTGGTTGTTGGTTTGAAATGATTGGGGGAAAAAACCACACAAAAACAACAAAACCACAAAAAAAGCCCTGCTTAACTTATTAAAGTATGGTTTTGCATGAGGGAGTAAGGCAGAGGAAACAACAGTGTCAGCAGAAAGACTTGTGTTGTGTTGCTTCAGGAGTTTTGGTGTGAGTGGGCTTGTGCAGTGACCTGTACACTCGCCAACTTGCCCCTCTGTCTCCTTCCCCCTAAACTTGGTTACTGTTGCTGGCTTAGAACTGTACTCAGGCTTTATCTTGAGGGCTGTCCAGAGTCTTGAGCCAGTTGCTCATGCTCTCTGAGGGACTCTGGAAGCCCCTTGGAGCATAAATGCTCCAGAGTACTCACCAGGAGCTAGTAATGATCTGAGAAAGTACTGGCGCCTGAGAATTCTTTTACTTTAGAAAGGTGCAGAAAGTGTCTATGCTGTATTTCAAATGTTATATTTATCAACAGCAACAGAGACCACCTGCCCCTGAATCACATACATTGTGTGTTGGGTGAATGTGTCCCAAAAGCAAAATCTGGTGGGTTGTTTTCTTTGACAATCTAGCTGCTAATGTTTCAAGTTCTTTACTTAATGAACCATGTCCATAAATAATTAAATCAGCTATGTGTAGTAATTATATAGTTGTGTTGGCTAATTAATTTCAATTTTTCTCTGCCAATGTAAAGTCCAAACATTAATATCAATAAGTACCTCAATATATCCTTTTAATTCCCTAATGTGCCCCATAAAATGCATCTCTGTAATACCTTAAAGGAGAGCATATCTGTATTTTCTCTTCAGCCTCCTTAGTACCTTCTCTTGGACTAGAGAGGAAATATAAACTTTGAGGCATTTCCAAGAACCTACTGGCAATCTATGTTAAATTAGCATGGAAAGTGGACAGCAAGTAATAACTATAGTTCCCCCAAACCAATACATAGGGAATAATTTATTCCTGTATTCTAGTTCATGAGTTTGATGAGCTTTATGAATGGGATAAAAATGTTGTTCTCATTAGCTGTTGGTGGTTTTTAACGGTATCTGCTAAAGCCTTTGGCTTATTTTTTTAAGGGATCTGAAAATACACCCCCGTGAGATTCAAGCATGGCTAATTAGATTTTGAAATAATCCAGACACATGCACTGGTTTTTTCAGGTTCATTTTTATTGAGCTATTCTGGGATCAAAAAAAGGGCATAGATTTTGTTTGCCCCTCTTTTCTACCCTGCAGGCATATGAACATCTGGAGTGTTTGAAAAAAAATCTGTTACCATTTGAAGTTAAGAGATTGTGTCTAACATTATTACTGGAAGTCTTCTTAGTGGCGTTTGGCCTGCAGTTTATTAAGAAACCGTATGATATTCGTACCAAATGCAAAATCATTGCTACAGATCATCCTAGTACCTTTAGATGTTTCCTGGGGATGTTGGGTTTTGGTTTTTCTTTTATGGCAGTCTTGGTCCTCCATGGTTTGAAATGGTCATTCAGTAAAATGCAATGCACAGCATAGGTTGGAACCACAATGGAAGGCTTTTCCTTGTCTGTTCTTTCAGAGGATTCTCAGAGGGGTGGTGCATTCAGAGTGCAGTCCTGCAAGCTGTGAATGCCACCCTTTGAAGTGTTCGACTCTTCCAAATCCCTTGGTGGCCTCTGGGCACATCCCGTGTTCTGTAGTTGCAAGAGTTTGGTGTGCACGGGTGGCTGGGTCAGAACGGGGCTCTTTGTCAGCCTCTTCTCCCAACACCCCTCTTTGGCCACGGCTCCAAGGGCTTGTTTCTGTAAGAACCCTCTGTGTATGTTCTCCTTGCTGTGCAGGTTTTGTTTCATTTACACCACCAAGGCATTCACAGGGATCCACAGAGAGCGTGTGATTTACTGTTGTGACTGGGATGAGAACTCCTTCCTGGGAGAAAGGAAAATAGCATGAGCACTTCTGAGAGGACTGAGGGACAGGGACAGGGTACACTGAGAACTGACTCACAGTTGATTCAAAGAAAATACCTGTATGAAAAAGCTGCATGTGAAACAATTGCAGACAGAAAAGGTTATAGTCCTGCTCAGGTACTGCTCTTTGTTCTATGGCCATTATTTTTCTGTGGATTTGTGTTGGTCTTTGAAATGGTTTGTTCTGGTAGCACTAAATGCCAGGTAGTTTTCCCACATGCTACTCTGGGGTTTTTTTGAGGCACATTTGTGTTTTAAAATCAAAGCTATGCATGTAAAGCTATCACCAAGCGTATCAGGATGATATATTTAACTCACAACAGCCAGTTTTAAATGTCACTCATAGAGAACTGTGATACTATTTAGCTATGCAGTTTTATACTGCTTATGAAAGCCAGTCAATGAAGAACTATTTTTGACCTAAATGACATCAGTCTGCATCTTGCTTTTCCACCAGTGAGCTCTTCACTGGTTTATCTTTTTTATTGCACTGAAGATTATGCCTAGCAGTTAACAGAATCAGTATATTTTTAACTTTTTTTTTTTGTAATTTTATTGTTTTAATTTCTATAATAGCATCCTGCTTTTCTAACATGGTTGTCAGTGTATTTCATTGTGTCAAACAATGTCAAACATTATTTTAAATGTTAAATCCTGTGCAGATTCCCTACACAGCAGATCAGCATTTTCAATGAAGGACAAGAATACATGTTTGTTTGGTATTTTTAAGACATATTTTGTCCTGAGGGCCTGTACTGTAGAGGTGGCATATGCCAATTAAAGGCATGCAGTTAGGTTGCTCAGCAAAACCTCAGCACTTTCAAGGCACTTTTATGTTAAGATTTAACACAAAAAGTGTGCTGTACTATTTATTTCACAAGTAGATGTTAAGCCATACAAACTTGTTCTGATTAAATTTCCTAATTAAATAGTACAGCTTTAGAAAACACTTGTGACCACAACTGAAGCTGCCTGAGTTCTGCTTTGGTTTGGGTTGTGGGGTTTTTTTTTAATAAAGGGGCAAAATTCAAAAACAGGTTTCTTGGAATGTGAGAAATTTTTTGAGTAATCCATGGGTAATTAATTTCTGTTAGACCCATTTCTACAGCTGAGGCAGCTGTTTTTCAAACCAGTTTCTTAAATTCAGAGAAGTCTAAATCAGTGAATTAATAGAATCTACCTTCCAACTCATGTTAAATTATTCAAAAGGAAATCTGTTAATTATTTACAGGAAAAAGTTATGAAACTGGAATGCAGATTTAAGCACACATATTAAAGGCCAAGATTGAGCAAGTACTTAAAAAGACATCTCTATTATCTATAAGGGTTTTATTAGAGTCACAGTTCCCGTTTTCATTTTTGTTTATTTAAATAAGTGGAAACCATGAGATCCTCCTGTCAAAATACACGACTTACAGTAGACATTTGTATGAGTATCAGCACAATAAAACTTTCACAAGCTGGTACTTTTAGTAATCACATGCCTACAAAAGCTGCAATAGCTTGAAATACATTCCTCTGACGTGCCATAGTGCTGTTCTGAAGGAGAACTGCTCCTCTAAAATCAGCCATGACTGATGCAACCCCACCCAGTGCAGCCCTTGTGAAGAAGCTGTAGAGCTATCTCCTAAAAGGATATCTTTAATTAAAGAGATTCCCTGCTTGGCAAAATGATCTCCTAACCCCGCAGAACTAGAACAATGACTGACAGGAAAGAAGCAACTCTATTTTGATATGAGGGGCTTCTATGCAGAGGAAGGAAAAATCTCATCAGAAGAGCTTCCATCTGCTTCAGGATGTACTGAAATTGAAAGGACTGCATGTGCCAATGACACAATTTTACCTACTTTAACCTGTGCTCTATGAAGGGATTTCTTTCTCCGTGTTTACCAGGCTTTACAATAGATTTCTATAGATCTGCTGGTCTAAGAGATTACTAGAAACTCCAGTTGTGATCAGCTTCTGGTTTAATATCCTCCCCATCATCCTGTACTGAATTCTGATCTAAGTCTCCTCTACGTTCTTTGCTGCTGCTGTTCCATTTTGTATGATATCAGCAAATAGTCACTGAGTGTGGATGACAATGACTTAGGACTACCATGGTGGCACTGATACTCCTTTGGAAACAGGGCACTGTGGCCCACTCCCTCACTCACCAGCGTAATTTGTGAATGAGCACTTCTTAAAGATGATTCAAAATGAAGTAGTTCTAAAAGGATGAAAATCATTCCCCTTGCTTTGTGCATATGTCTTATTCAAGCCCCGGGTAAGATGTTCAATACACAGTGGATAGATTTATTAATGTAATAGTCTTTGAGGTTTGCCTAGAAAACTGAAAGCTAAAATTCGTATAGAATAACTTACCAGTAGCACCAGAGCGATGAGAATTTAGGACAGGGAGAACATTATATTTTGCAAAAAGAACAATTTGTTTAATCTAGTCAACACAAGCCCTTTCTGTTTTCAAAGTTGATTTCCTTTTCTATTGCACACTCTAGGCTGGAAATACTGTAACAACCTTGTAATTAAAAACAACCTGAATTGTCATGGAGACCAAAAAACAGAAGTGCTTTCCATAGACCAAGTAATGAATAAGCCGGACTAGGAATGTCAAGATAACATTTCTGGAATTTTTATATGTGTAAACATAGTTACGTGTAATTTTAAGTGTCAGACTAATATTCTTTTAAAGTAACCTGGAAATGAATGAATATCATCATAAGCCATGTGGTTGGCTGTGATTTATCTGTGGATTGATTTACAATTTGACAAATGTTTTCCTTCCTATTATTTTAGGCAGAATGTAGAAATTAGGTCGAGGATTATTAGCTCTGAAAACTGTGTCATTGAGCTGGAGCTCCACCTTGAATGAACAGCTGCCTGTTGCTCAGGATCTTCAGTTTGCTGAGGCAGAACAGAGGGAGAATGCCTTTCTGGGAATCCTTCCTGCCCCAACCCTCTAGGCTGCGGTCATCCAGATGGTCTGGGCCCAGAGGGGAAGTTCAGTGGTGGGGATATATATTACATGTAATATTTGGGATGATCAGCATGGCACGTACCCTGTTGCATGATCTTGTGTAATATCTTCACCTGAAGTCTCTGGTGTACGCATCCACACATCCATGGCCAGGGCTATATCAGCCAAAATTTAACCAGTGTATTAAGGGATGTGATTATTATACTCCGCTCAACCACCTGTTAGGCCGCATGTGGAACACTGTCCAGTGCAAGTCTCCCCATTTCAGGAGACATTATAAAGCTGGGAAGGATCTAGCAAGGAACTACCAGGATGATTAAAAGGTTCTAGAGCTTGAAAAATGAGGAAAGGTTGAAGGTCGTCGGTTTGTTCAACCTAGAGAAAAGAATGCTCAGGGGAATCTTATCACCGTGTTGCGATACTGGAAGGGATTTACAGACAGGACAGAGGTCCTTTTGTTACTCTTCATCATGAGAACAACTAGACACTGGAACAGGATACCCAGAGAACTGGTAGACTGTCTCTCACAGGGAATATTTAAGACCTAACTGCACAGAGCCCTGGGTAACATCACCTAAAGCCCCATTTTCAAGAGGAGGTTGAACCAGATGATTTCCGGACTTCTTCCCACTCTGGGATTTTCTATGGTATGTGCTCAGGAGAGTAGCCCAGTCAGTGGCAAACCAGATGGAACAGCCAAGTCCACTGTGGACTAAAGTGATCAAGCCTCTGAGATCATCCTTCACATCTCTTCCCTTCAAATTGTGTGTGTGAGTGTGTGTGTGTGTGTGTGTGTGTGTGTGTGTGTGCGCCTCTGCTGTGTGAAGGTATTTTCAGGCCAGCTGCAACATGGAAAACCTGAAAACTGAACATTTATGAGGATTTTATCTTTCCTTGATGTCTCAATATTTGAGTAAAATATCTTATTTTGGTGTAAGATGATCAGTTATGTACAGGGCAAGAATAATGGGTCGAGGTATGTAATTGCTCTAGTATTTACTGCATTTATTGATTACATTTTTCTAAATGAGAGCAACTGAAGGGCATTATGAATTATGAAGGCTGTGTTAAGGAAATCACCTTTATATTATTCTAAAACATTGCACTTAAAATTTAAATGTACCTAAGAACAGCAGACAGCTGAATTCCTTCTGAACTCAGAACACAGGAGACTTACACATCATCAGAAACAGACCAAATCTCTTCTTGCCTGCTCATCTGACTTGTTTCACATTTGAAACAGATTTGAAACAGGTCTTATGAAAAATAAGAATCAAATCTTCTTGGTTTGTAAAGTGTTGTTTGTTAATTCTGCTGAAATTGTTAATTCAGGGCTGGTTTAACTGAAAATGGTATAATTTACAAAAGACTTAATATGATTCCTTATTAAAAAGGAATTTAATTTCACAAGTATCCTGGAAGCCTGACCACACCTCTTGTGTGGTGAGACAGACCCACATGAGGGAAGCAGAAGCAGTTTTGTTTCCGAAAGCTGAGGGCTTCATTGCGTGACTGTCTAGCTTAAAACCTGTCTTGGGGTCGTATTGTTACTGACAACAATCTCACATTTCTGGTATCTCCCATGGATGGCCTGTCATCAGTTCAAATAATTAGTTCCTCATCTCCTTTCTAGTCCTCTCTTCCCCGTTATGGGGGAACTGTTTTCCTCCACATTTCTTATCTGTGCAAATGTTGATCTTTTTTGATGTTTATCTTTTCCTTCTCACTGTTATTATGAAATGCTTGATGCTTATATGAACATTTGTAATAATTTCTGGATCTACTCTAAGGTTATGTGATCTGTAACAAACTAGTTCTTTGACTCATTTTTCCTATTTCTGCCCTTTGAAGGTAAACCTTAATCTTGGTGGTTTGTTTTTTTTTTTTTTTTTATAACAGTGAAACTATTCTCAACCTGTTGACTTCTGCAGAGAAATTAATTCCTTTACTTACGACACAAACATTAAAAAAAATAATAACCCCCCCAGTCGAAATCTCAAGATATAGCCTTAAGAAACAGATAGATTGTCATTCAAGAAGAAATAAAGATAAAGAAGAGGCCTGGCTTCCCACTGGAAGGAAAAATACTTTTAATGCTTACTGACATGAGCCTTCCTATACCTAACAGTGAAACACTTTTGTGAAATCTTTTGAAACAACTGCTGTAGAAGGAAAACAGCCAGCTTGTAGACAATACCTTCTGTGACCTCAACAGCCAAATTCTGCCCAGAAAACAAATGTTTCTTTACCACTCAGATGTTCTCAGCAGTGTCGTAGAAATTAGCCAAGAACTTACGCTGAGGGCTAATGTTCTTTTGGGAACAAAGCTTGTATTTCAGAAGTCCGAGACATTTTCTGCAGACAAAATTCATGATATTACAAAACCTTAGTATAATTACTCATGCAGAACTTGATTGATGCAGTATGTTCTGAAAGTTCCCATCATATTGTTCATAATTATTTTCTTTCGAAGAGCAGTAAGATGTTCTGACTATACAGTTTTACTTCTGGGAAGAAGTATTTTGTGTTTTGCAACAGTCTTTCTTTTTAAAAAAAAAATCTTTAGGCACTGAACAATAACACGAAAGGATAATTTTGGTTTAGAATTGCTGAAGTCTGTGAGTTGGGACGGGCTGCCTCACTTAGAGCTGTCTGTGCTTGAAGTGCAAGGAGGTTCGGATGTATTTCAGTGTATTTACACAGTGTAAGCAATCCCAGCACAGCTGAATCAATCTCTTCCCAACACCACACTTTTAATATTGCATTATGAAGTCTCAGAAAAGAGAGGTGGATGTTCTATCTTGTCCTGGAGGCATATGGATTCCTACGGAGCCCCATCCCCTTCTTTCATCCCCTCTTTCACCCTTAGATTTTTTGATCAAATGACTTGCTATTTTCTAGATTTGCTCAGGTTTAGAAACTTTTCTGCATTCTTTTTTTTTTTTTTTTTTCTCCCAAGAGGTAAAACATAGTCCTGGAATGAAAATATCACCTGTTTTTCTCCAGAGTCTGAGACAGAGGTAGTCTAAAGGCAGCTTTACCTGTGAACATTCTGTACAGTGCACCAAACCAGCAATGACCGGCTAACCGAGGGCTATGGTGAGTGATGTTGCCTTTGATATTATAATGTCAGTCTCCCCTCTGTGACAATTTTATCCTCTGTTGATGAAGGCATTCCTAAAACTTGTGTGGATAGCCTCTGTCTTCCTTATCTAGCGCTATGCAGCTCCTGTGGTTACCGGCATCTAGTTTTGTTTTGGTTTGTCAGAACATAACTGAATGGCCACTGTTATCCCACCCAAAACAACTGTATTTTCTTAACGACTATGTCCCAGTTTTCTCATTCTAGGGTATTTCTCTTCAGTCCCAATAATGTAGTGCGAGGGTGTTGCAATATTTTTAGTGGATGTTCATTGCAGTTGCATTTTTGTGAAGTAAAGGGTACCAGTCCCGCGTTAGATGAGAACTAGACTATAAAGGATTTAGTTACATTACACAATGCAAAACAACCCTAAGATCCCCCAGACAGTGCTACTAAGTTGTCTTATGTAGCCTAAAGCTGTTAGAAACACTAGCTGAGGTCCTGGAAATGATAGTTTCTCAAACTAAGGTGTCTATTACAGCTGCAGGTTTGGACTTTGAATGTCTCTGCCCCGTGTTGTCCTAAAAGAATGAGCAGTGGTACTTCTGGTGGCTCTGGTTCCACGAGGGATCAAGGTATAGAGGGTGTGCACTTTGCTTTGGGACTGGGAACATGGAAAAGGAAAGCATATTGACTAAGGGCACAGAAGCACTCCAAAATAACAAAATTAACATTCTAGACTCAGCTTGAGCGATTTTGCCACAGTTACCCCAGGAATCCAAGGAATCCAGTTCTCTCTCCTCTGTCTATGCCCTGAGGACAGATGTACTAGAACATCCCTTTTACTCCATTCTGTTTTCTTCCCTCGCTGTGCAGTGTGCAAAGCAAATCACTAATCATTTTCCTGTGTGGTTCTTTGGAATTTTGTGGTTTCCTAGTACTAACAGGATTGTCTGAAGGTGGAAACAATGCCAGGATTTTCAAGAATTCCAGCATGGACACAGGGGAGTTGGATGGAACATTTCCTCTGTTGTATGTCATAGAGTTTCATGGTCAGCTTTGATGCTCTGGTGTTCAGGCTCCACTTTTGCCATTCAGGGTAGTGAAGCAATACTCTGGTTCAGATTCCAGCTACAGCATGACAATTTTAGCATCTTTCCAGAATTACAGGAATGTAGAAAATAGGGTTGCAAGGGACCTCAATAAATCATTTAGGCTATCCTCCTGACAAAATCTGTTTGTTCCACAATCTTTCTGACAGCATTAGAAATTATTAGGTGAAGCCTGAAACAAAATGAATTATATAAAAAATCTGATTTACATTGTGGGTGAAATTTACCCTTATGCAGAAGCCAGGAGAAAACATAGAGTTTTCTCTCCTAAACTTGCATTAAGATTCAGGCTGACACAACCCTCTATAATCTTTGCGGGTGGGTAGCTGCTGCCCAGAAGGGTTCGATCCAGAAAGGAATGAAGAGGGAAAGAGCCTTTTATGCTTTAGCCCACAACGTGGTGTGCTTGAGTTAGTATTGTTCTTCTAAAGGATTAAACTTTCTTTACCTCATAAATCATGTATTTCCACACTGCTGTCAGTATAACGAGTCAAACTGAGGTTAACATGGGAATGATTAGCCCATAGCTGGCCCTAGGATGGAGAACCGTGATTCAGAGCCGCTCAGGCTCTCGGATTTTAAAGTAGATATACCAATACTTTAAAGCTTCCTAGTTTCATCTAATAACAGTTTTCTAGAGGAGTTAAGAACATATAATTCCAAAATTTTTGTGCTGCAAATGCACTTGAACTGTATTCTGAAAGATTAAGAACTGTTCATTTTTATGCCTGCTCGGCTCCGTGCTTTCTTGTTTTAGGGACTGTATCTGGGGTTGCAGGTATAATACACTTTTAATAATAATAATTTTTCATTGAACAATCTTAAAATTTAAAGAGCACTCATAATTTCATAATAAAAAGCTGTGTTAAGGATCCTAGAGGGACGGGAATAGAGGGTGATACGAATAATTATAATATTCACTCCTGTACCTTTGAAAATTCATACCAGCTGAGGATCTACATACTTCCTTTCTCTGAAGAGCACGAGGATAAACTGGCAGCAAGTTTGCAACATCTCTGGTAACCTTTGTGTACCATAAACATGCATAGATGGTAGATATTCTCCTTCCCCATGAACATGCATTTACATTTACATCAGAGATAAGGTATAATAGTTGGGTGGGAAATTACAGCAATTGTGCTGTTTATTTGAAGTCATACCATGCTTGGAGAACACAACATACTGAATTTTATAGTAGTGTAAACAAATCCTAACAAGATTTTAAATAATTACATTACGTTCTTTGGAGGCAGAAAAGGCATCCTTCCTAAAGATTTGGAAGTCTGAGAAAGAATACATTTTTTTTTTTTCCCCATAACTCCTTATGGAGCTTTGTAAACTGGACTTTTGACATAAAACTCGTTCTTCATGTGGTACTCACAAATGATGAAATGCAGCTGTCACAATGGAGCAGCTTAGACACACAACCACCTGCTGGTCGTCAGAACAGTGATGTTGTAACCGCCCCAAATGTATGTATTATTTTAATGTTATGGGTATGGTGAGTGGAGGTTTCCCTAAAGGGACGTCACAGGGATGATTATGTTTCCTTGTGAAGCGGATGGAAGGCAGCTGTGATAACTGGAAGTAAACTTGTGCTATTATTTCTGCCAAATATGTACACGGTACATAAACCTTCCTTTAATATGCTTGGAAAAGTGCAGACAAGAGCTTCTCAGTTTCTTTGTGGCACGTGGTTATCTCGAGGGGAAAGGAGCAAGTCCAGTCACTGTAACACCTGCTCCATTTTATAACCTCGGGAAGGGCTGGAAAGAAAAGCTGTCTAGAGTTTCAAGCAGTGACCTCAGCGTAGATTTCTATTAAAATTATATATAAATTATGACAGTGCCTGGAAGCTGACGAGAAAAAGCGTTGCCAATGTGAAATCATTACCTCTTAGCTGTCTAATTCTTCTAAAATAGATTAAGATGTTGCACACACTGGATGCTTTACCCTTTTAAGGCTTGTGTTTTATTATTTGTCGAAGCTACTGCACTGTAGCAAAGCGACTATAGAGTTCCCTGACACTGATCCCTGCTCTCCAGTGTATAAGACCCTGCAGGCTTTTCCTGGGATATAAAGAGTGGAGCTACAAATACTCAAAAGCTGACATTATGGGGAGGGCTTGGCAGGTATTGGTATGATTGGTGAATTTAGGCCATTACAAAACAGGTTTGAGAAAATCGGTTTGGGTTTTTTTTTTTTTTTTTGTGTTTTGTTTTGTTTTGAAAACAACAGGACCAGGTAAAAACTGCCCTTTATTCCTTTTCCTTGCTCTCTTCACTGAATTGCAAGATTAGACCCATAACCATGGTTCAATCCATCTCTAGAACATCAAAGCCACGCTCAGAATCCCTCATTAGGAAAATGCACCGTTCCATTTCTGGATTTGTCTACAACAACCCCCAGAAGTAGAACCTTCCTCTAGAATCCTCAGGGGATCAAAGAAGGATTTTATTTTATTTTTTTAAAATGTAAAATGTATTATCTGGCCTATAAGTACAGCAGGTTGTTGCTAAAACAGTGGAGTCTGGTGAGGCAGTGCGTGTGTTAAGGTGCACTTTGGCACTGAAAATCCTGGGAAATGATTGGCAGAGGGGATATTGCTTTCCTGTAATGAAAAGGGCATGCATGCAAGGATTCATTTACAGATTAATTTGCCAAATTTCTGCTGATTAAATATTTCCTCAGTAAATCTTTTACCCGTCTGTTTCTCTGGAAGTCCTTAAATTCCACCATTTTCACTTTAAAATATCCAGGAAGCTTGTCTCTCACCCACATACTAGTCTCTAGAAGGAAGAGAATATACTGATCATTTACAAGTGCTAAATCCAACCTGTTTCTCCAAGTCGTCTTACACTGCATAGGTTAAACCCAGAGAAATTCAAGAATATGTTATGTGTAAATTGTTGGTGCAGAGAAATACAGGCAACTATCAGAGTAGTAAGAAATTAAATAGTCAATTAGAATATCTTTCTTTCACTCTTTATCTATCTCACATATTTCATTTTTTCTTTTGTAAGGAAGATAAAAGTACTTATGGCATTTTAACTTAGACTGAGACTTAAAATATGATGGAGTTTCTTTGATTCTTTTTACTGAACCTGAGCAGTAATACAGATTTCTTGGATGTATATTCAGCTTCAGGGAGTGAAGATCTAACTACACAAAGTGGAATAAATTCAGTATTAAGAAATAAAACTCTTCCTGACATGTTAAGATTATAATTAGCATTGGACTGACAGTTTTGGCTTCTAGTTACATTGTATCACTACTTTTTACACTTTTTTTTTTTTTAATCCTCATCTTTGCAGATCATTTAAATTTATAAAGGATGGTACTGATGTGACAAAAGAATGCAGAAAAATGCTATAATGTGGTATTTATTATATTCATCACTATTTATTATATTCCGCATGAAAATTAAATATAGACACCTGAGCACTTTAAAGAAATTTAGTTAGACCTTCTGCATTCTATTTAGATTATTTATAATTTTAATTTGTGAGGGGACAGAAATAAGTTATCAGATTTTTTTAATCAGCATCACGAGCCAGTATCATTTCCTTCATCATCGGGTTCATTGACATTTTCAGGTTACCTGTAAGTGCCTGTGTAGAAGTAAATGCAAACGTAGTCTGAGCTAAACACAATAGAACCGAGTTTGTTTCTTCCTATGAACTTTAACAAATGAACTGAAGGAACTTTAAAAAGCAGAGACACAAGTATGGACTGTAACACTACACTACTGGGGTCAGGGGCTGACGGTGCATTGTTCCAAAACAGAGACCAGTTTTTTTATTTTCCAGTCCGGTTCTTATAACTGAGGTTTTAAGTTTTGCTTTTTCTCCTGAGCACTCTGAAAGCATTAGAACTCCATCTCTCAATACTACTTTTTCCCCCCCAAGAGACAAATCACAGACGGAAAAGAGTAAAGCGCTGAGAAAAGTGGAAGGGGGCACACGGCTGTGCTGGACACAGGGATGTCCTCCTGCTGAACCCCTCTGTGCCCTTCTCCTCCCTCCTTCAACAGAGACAAAGTGCAGCCCTCAGCTAAGAGGCTGAAGATGGAAGAGGCTACCTGGAAAACAGGTGAGGGAGCATCATGAAACACTCAGTCCCACCTCAGAGGAGAAGTTTAATTTTGCCAGGGTACTGCAGAGCTCTTAGGACCTTGTCATTTGAGCCCTGACTGTGTGGGGTGGGCCCAGAACCTTTTGTTCTGCCCTCAGCTGTGCCTTGTGCTCAGGTGTTTTCCATTTCACTGAAAATTATCCCTCCCAGCCAACTGCCTGCTGAGAGGAGCACCACTCTGTTGGGGAGGGAGCTGGGAAAGGGCAGGAAGAGAAGGAATGTGTCTTTATTTCAGAACGGATATTACTGGTAAGGAAATTAAAAAATTGAGCTAAATACTTGGGGTGGGATGCTAAAGATTTTGTTTCTTTCTTGACATCATTTGTGGGAAAAGGTGATATAATTATTTTACATATTTTTCAAAATTTAGCTTTGAAGACTTTGGTGAGTTCTCCATACATTATCAAAATTTGCCAAATTCTTTTCCTTGTGTTCCCTTCCCCTTCAAATTGGGCAGAAGTAAAAATGAGTCAGATAGGTCCTTGGAAAACCTTAAATGTGTGATTTTGCCCACCTTCCATTAGAAAGAAAGCCTTCCTTTTTAAGAAGGAAATGTGAAGTGTCTAAAGGTAAATTCTTACTTCATGCTCGTGCCCAAAATTTCCAGATAAAGGAGCTTTCTGTCTGGATGACTGTATATGTTTCTATAAGTGTACTATTATGGTCAGGATGTCATAAAATTCTTGAAGATACAGCACTGAGGAGTGTAGTTGGGTAGTGATGAAAAGATGAGGAAGAGCACAAAACGAGTAAATTGGTGTTGCTTTTTAGGCAGATAAGCCTCTGAGTATTGAAATTACATTCAAATCCTACTGTTTGTATGAAGAGATACTGATCCTGAGAGATGTGATTAAAAACTTACCATTCTTTAGCATTTTCTTGTTTGGAGAAAAACAGTCTACAAACCTCTTGTGTGAATTGCCACAATGGTTTTTATTTCTAGCCAAATTAAATGTGCTAAAGTTTTGAAGCATTCTTATCACCTTTATTTCTCCCTCTTTTTTTGTTTGCTTGCATGTCAGGGGATGTGTGCAGTATGGTTTTGGTGGGTTTTTTGGGGAACACCAATAATCTGCATGGACTAGAAAGCAGTGGAGATAAAACAAATGGTTGTAAAAGCACAAACTCTGCAGTACTTCTCTACCTCTACTATTCCATAAATTTCTTGTTACCCAGCATTTTTAATACTGGGGTCCTAAGATGAGGTATAACTGTGGGGAGTTGTGCAGGTGATTTCTCTGCTCACTGTGTGTGGTTAGGAAGATGAGCAGTGAAGGACACATCAAGAACACCTGTGGCAGGCCACCAGTCTTTGCTTTGGGAGTGGTAAAGAGCAGGTCCTGGAGCTTCAATACCTGCAAATCATTGGCTGAAGAGGTGATTATTTATTTTATTTTTTGTCTTTGTAAGAGTTTTCCAGCTTAGTCTTAGTGAGAGACTTTGTTTGCTATTTGTCCTAAGCCGAACCCAAGGTAAATCCTGTTTGTTGCAGAAGAAATTAGATTCACTCTGTGTTTTATGTGTTTAAGAAATTGCCTGCTGAACTATGCCTGTCTGTGTGTAGCCTGAAATGATTCTGCTGCAAGCTCAGAAGGTTGCGAATAGTTCTACATGAAAAGCGTATTTTATTGCCAACAATTACATGTTTTCTGAATCGCTTGAAAGCTTTATGTAAAAATGCATATTTCACTTGTCAAGCTGCAGATATTTTAATATCCACTTGTGTTAATCAGTTTAAATAAGGAATGATAGTCAAGCTGGTCATGGATCACCTCTAAGTTGTCAAGCTAGTCATTCTTGCAAGTGTTTTGCCATGAAAGTTTTGAGGGCCAAATTGATCACCAGCTATATAAGCTCATCCCAGTTCACTCATACTGCAGGAATTTGTTAGTTAGACTCTGAGTTTATCAGACTAGTTTTCAATTCATTTTTAACATGTGTAATTGAATCAGTCATTATTATTGCTGTTAAATATTAGTATTGCTAATAAAAGTTTGGAGCTGAAGGAATCTGAATTCTCTGTAATTAATATTTATGCACACTTAGCATGTTCCATTTCTTACTGTCTTTGCTCCATAAACTTCTTTTATCTCTCTTGCAGGCTTTTTCTGTTGCATTCTGTTTCCTAGTCACTTTAATATTACCACCCCTCTATCATTCACTTTATTTGTATCTCTATTTGGTTACTTGTGCCCTTTTCTTTTCTACTGCAGAACTGAGCACCCTTACAAGAGTTGCACTTCTTTACTATCATTTTACCCCCTGCTCTGGTTTCTCCTGCTGTAAGTTGGTATGGATGGTTAGGAACATCAGAACCCTGCTAATGTGATAACATGTGCTGACTCTCTGCGCAGACTCGGGATCAGCTTTCTGTAGTCCCAGTTGGTTTTAATGGAAGAGCAAATTACAGCTGTGGCACGTCTTTCCCGTGATTCCTGCTGCTTGGTGGGTCCAGCACCACTGGCTGCCAGCGTAGCTTTATGAGAAAAGTGCCTCTGTCAGAAAACCAGCACAACAGCAGTAGTTTGGAACAGTTCTGTTCTAGTCCCGTGTCTCTGCTTACCCCAGTTGTTATTAGATCCAGCACATAGCCTGGCCTCAGGGATATGTAATTCCTTCCGGGATGAAGAGAGATCAGACTTTTCTCAGATTAGGGGTATGCATGAAGTGATACTTACTGGAAAGTTAGTTTCTTATGTATTGTAAATATGAGCTTCTTTCGTGCTCCCCGACTCCAGCAACAGTGGCTGTTTTTGAAAGGTTTGTGTCAGGCCAAATACTAGGTGTTTGCATTACTTTGCATTTTGTCTGGTCTTTAGGTAGCTTTTAGTTGAAGATGTTAAATGTTTCTAGCACAAGTAACTTTACTGACAGGGTTTTTTTTTTTTTGACAGAAACTTTATTGACAGAAAAAATGATACTGCAATTCGGAGAACAGTGTGAAATGAACTATGTCCCCAGTGACAGCGAATTTTTAAGAAATGTCGTATGTTAAAAATAACTTGACAGCAGAACAGAGATTTTGTGGAATTTAATTCCATGGAAGCTCTTGATTTTTCATTTCTAATTGTTGAAACTGTATCTGACAGTTTAAACAAGGACATTGAAACAGTGAGGGCAGGCCAGTCAGTTGACAGAATCTCTCAGAGAAGAGCTGTGTGACTTAAATAAGACTGAACAATAAGTAGAACTACCAAAACCACAATACATTTCCCTTGAAGGCCATCCAGATGAGTCTAATACTCATCCCAGAGTTTTAAATCTTCACAATTATCAATTATGTTTATAAAGTTTATAGCTCTTGGAAAGAATCCATTCCCTTTAAGCTTCACTGTTTTGTTTTACATCCTCTTGTTCCATCACAGTGAAGTTTAACCATCCACATGCTTTGCCAGTCACTTATGTCACTCTCTAGGCACAGCTGAAGTTTTCCTCTTGTGTTTGCAGTCATGTCAGTGATGACAGATGCCGTCTTTTCCATATTCATATCGAGAGCACGCGACCACAGAGTCTAAATTTCATAAGGAATATTTGCCTCCAAAAAATGTCAGATTGACCTAAAAATGTTTTATTCTATACTTCCTCTTGGCTTTATTGTCTCAAGCTAGCTGGGTAAGAGTTATTTCATTTGTAATTAGACTGGTATAAATCATGTTCTGTTGTTTATGTTCCCTCATGAACGCTTGAGGGAAAACATAAGGTTGGACAGTCATGGAGCAGTGGGGACTGGCTGCTCCCTGGGAGAAGCTGAGCCAGGAGAAGAGGGTGGTAACGCAGACAGCAGTGCCCAAGTGAGGGAGCCGGGGCAGACACAGCCCTGGGGTGGCCAGGCAGGGGCACTGAGACAAGGCCAGGCCAGGATGTCAGCCCACAAGTGGGCTCGACCTACAGGGCCTGTGGGGAGGCACAGGCTGGGCTGCACCACAGCAGGAGGTGTAGCTCAGGTCTGGGGCAAGTGGAAGAGGCTCATCTTAAAAGCAGCTCCCCTGGGAAGGGGGGTTTGACCCTGGGCTGCATGGCCAGTGAGGGAGGGGACAGCCTGCAGCTGCACTGCCTGCCTTGGCCCCCAGCCCGGGCAGACAAACCTCCATGGGGGATACTCTTAGGGCGCTAACAAATGCTTTGCTGTTTTTAAACTTTTAAGAGTTGTTGAACACTCCAATATTCACTTATTCCATTCTTCAATAAGGTTTCTAAGTCCATATTTAGAATCTTGAAATTTTTTTTTAAATTTGTTTTTAGACTACTGGAGGCTGAAGGTCCTTGACAAAATCCAATAGACTGTTATGAATGTTCACGAGAGTTAGACTTTTCTTCTCTGTTTTCCCTCTCTTGAGTTAATTGTTATTATTTTCCTATTGCACTGATACTTGAAGCATTGTCACCTGAGGCATGACCCGTGCCAAATGACACATGTAAATTATCTTTTGTTTATTCTGTGTTCCATTTTATTGATATTAAGTAGCATCTGTGGGAAATGTCACCAGCTGTGCAGAGGAACAAAGCCACAATGCAGGGCTTGTTTTCTCTCACATGTTCTGTTTAGTTCCATGAGATGCTTTTCTTGTAGCAAAGCTGTCTTAAGCTTTGTGATCACAGTTCCCCTTGCCTCAGCTCTGCCAGAATAATTGTTTTCGTAGAACTTTGAAAACTTAAATGCTGGAATTAATTCAGAGTGAAAGCAACATATCAAGAAAGAGGACTTTATTTTTTTTTTTTTTAACCCTGTAGCATTT
Organism: Oxyruncus cristatus; assembly: GCA_013399855.1. Classification (NCBI taxonomy): domain Eukaryota; kingdom Metazoa; phylum Chordata; class Aves; order Passeriformes; family Cotingidae; genus Oxyruncus; species Oxyruncus cristatus. The sequence continues at coordinate 948,723 of VXAY01002457.1, read as the reverse complement.
TAGGCTTTGAATTATACCGGTTGTATTGGCATAAATGAGGAGAAGAAAGGTCATGGGGTGAATGTGGGAAGGCTGTGAGCATCAGGGAAGGCTCCTAAAGCCAGCATTTCAACTCTCTATCTGCTGGGTGCATGAGCCTTTAATTTTGAAGCACTTAGTGCTAGTACCAGTTCAGGGTGTTCTCTCCATCTCCCAGCTCTGCCCCTGCTGCTCCCTCTGTTACGTGGTGTGCCAGCAATTCCATGGAAATGAACTGGTTTTGGGGAGCATGGACTGTGTGGAGAGTAGGAATAACCTGGGATGATTTCCCCACTGTGTCCTGTCGTGAAACCATGAATCTGGAATGCACCAAATCAACCATGGAAGCACTTGTTGTATGCTCAGCATGGGAAGACCATATTATACACCAGTTATAGATTCTTAATAATATTTCTGATGTGCCAAAAATCCCTGTTCAGGAGAAATGTGAGGAATCAATCAGAAAGGCTTCTAACTTAGTTTTCTGCATTTTTTCACTTGGCCTTCCTTAAAATTTCTTTACTTAGTTTTAAACGTCACTAGTGTCTCATTGATTACAGAAGTAGACAGTGTCACAGTTAAAACTCACATTTCTCTCACGAGCTAATTTTAGCCCTTCCCACAGCAGTTGGTATTTGCTTTAACTGTAGAACTTATATGTTAAAAGAATTTCAAATCTGCCACCTGTCACTCTTATTTTTTTCCTCTACATTGCATACATGGTTTCTTTTTTTTTTTCTTGATACAAACACTGTAAGTCTTCTGGATGATATTTCTCCTTGTGTAATGTAAGGCTGGTTACTCTCTGAGATTGTATTTATTGTGCAAAATCACACAGAAGCACACCCTGTCACAGAACAACAACAAATGCACCATTTTTTGCTAGTGGCATAAATTTCCATGCTGCACATTAAGAAGCATTTATCAAGCCTTTAGGTTTATTTAAAAAAAAAAAAAAAAGGGTTTTTGGAAGCTTTTACTAATTCAGCACATGGTACTTGGTACAATCTCCAGTCCTTTTATCTGCATAAACAGTTTAATGACTACAAGGGTGAGAAAAATGGGGATTTCGTGCTGTAGTTCCAAGTTCCTTTGCTATTGTTGGATCCCAGCCAGAGCAGAGTGCAGTAAACATGCAGGATTTCTCTCCTTATTCCTGGCATTTGATAAAAGTAGCTCCAAACTGATTTTTGCAGCTACCAGGCAACTTGACGACCCACTGGGATTCCTCAACTTGTATGCAGTGACCTATGGCATTCCCAGTGGAGTGGCAGTATGGATTTACTTAGACTTACTGGGTTGCAGAGTGTGATTACTGCCTGTTAATTTTACTCTGACCTTATCTAAACATTTGAAAAGGTCAAAATAATAAAAAGCCCCCAAGAACTAGCTTTCTTTATGCTTCTCCGCTTTCAGGGGGTGTTTTTAGAGCCTAAGCATTATACAAAAATGTTAGAGAAAATGAATCTAACAATGAGTTGTGCAGCTCTGTCATGAGTTGATGCCTTTGAAGTTTTTGTTTGCTTCACAGTTCAGTCCTGGTCACAGGACTGTGATCTCCAAAAGGGCACACAGAAGTTTCCTTGCCTAGTTGGAGCCCTAACTAAATTTGAAAGCAATGAACTGTTTGTCTGTCTCTCTACAAGGATGATAATTATAGATTATCCAAAGCATGTGAACTTCACAAAAAGTATCCTAAAATATCACTGATGATCTAATATATTATTTTATTGTAGATTTTTGAGAATGTATGATATTCAAAGATAATTTTAATGTAGTTTTTTTTCGGGATGTGTATGCTCCTCTTTTCTAGTCGTTGGTTACTGGAATTATGTGGAATTAATATAGGTATTTAAAATGCTTTTCCATAACCAGTATTTTGGATTGACACAGAAGCAACTTTAAAAATTAGTAATTGTGTGTGTCTTGTCATCTGGAAAACACCTTAATTGAAGCAAGACTGTAAATGTTATATGACAGAATCGAGCAGAATGCCCCCTCTGGCCTCTAGTCACACTGTTCTCAGAAAGTTAAATGCTACATCCCAAGTATTTTTAGTCTCTAGGGTTAAATTAGTCCTGATTTCCTAATTAGACTTATTCTCAGAAGGTAAATTCTTTGCGCATCACCAGCTTCTAAGATACACAGCGCAAGCCATCACTGAGAAGTGTGTTCTTCACTTCACTCCAAGTATCAGTTCAGTAAAAATGGGATTACAGAGGTTTGAAACATGTTGGTTTGGATTTCATTTGAAGATCAAAGCTTAGCAATGCAGAGAGTTAGAATGGCTGTCAGAAAAGAAAATTAAAATGCCAAGTAAAAAGATAAAACACATCCAAAAGTTAACCCTTGACAAAGCCACTGCAGGATGATTGAGAAACTGTCACCCAAAAATGTTGTTAGATCATTTCCAACCCCCACCCCCCCAGCACTCATAGTGTTAAAGAAATTAATCTTTTTTTTTTGTTTGTTTCACTTATATGAAAACTTGGGAAATCTTCAGATGTCTGTAGTTCAGTTCTTGATCTGGGGCCAGGTTTTCCCGCTGTGTGTTCTTCATATCTAGGCAAGTCGAGCTAAAAAGCAAACAGGACCTATCCTGGTTCTGTGTTAGTTATCCGATCTTTTGTCACTTTGTTATTCATCTCTGACAGTGTGTCCCTCTAGTGCAAAGCCAGAAGTGTTCGTACAGGACTCCAGAACCACACTTTCAAAAAATCAGAAAATACAGCAAAAGACAATACAAGAGTCCATTACATATATTAATCTGCTCAACAACAGAAGTATTGTATTTTTCCTATCTTGTAAGTTGAGATCATTTCCTAGGTTGGTATTGCCTCATTCATTGAACTTTGGGTAACCTTCCCTCTTAATTAACTTTGAGAAAGCATGTAAGTGTAAGCCTACAGATTAATTTTTATTTCTGTGTGTACTTTACTGTCTGCCAGAAGAAACATTTAATTTCCTGGTGACAGGAAGTCCTCTTTGAGCAAAGAATCCCATTCTTTTTGCTGTTATTACCAGGTCCAATCAATAATTACTTTCTCAACGATGTACAAACAAGGAATCTCTGTGAATTTGAATGAAATAAATACACAGAGGAAACATTATTGATCACCAGCTTGTATTCTCAACACAAATAGAGTGATCTAATCTAGAGTGAAAGGCAAATAGCATTGCTAGAATTGGTTAAATACCATTTTGAAGAGCCATAAATGCCCTATACTTACAAAACAGATAAACCATCTCAGAAGCATTTGCAAGTTTAAATGTATCAGCGCTTCCAGAGAGTGAATTAGTGTTTGTCAGTGGGTGTCTGGTGTCTCTTGACTTCTGGCAAACAGGGTAAAATGGGAGGCTGGCTCTGTGTCAGCTTCTGCTGATGGAATCTGCAATAGCTTCCTATAGATAGCAGTCAGTAAAGCCTCTGTAACACAAGCTGGTGCCGAATAAAATGTGAAATCCCTTCCTGCCAGTGCCAACTACAACAATTCAGTGATTTGAGCCAGGCCTGAGCTCTGCCTTTTGCTCTCCCAGACCTTGGCTCTCTGCTTATGCCCTGCTTGTCTGCTCGGTTGTCACTTGGCTGACATCTGCAGAATTTTTTAGGCCAGTATCTTCTATGGAAACACAAAATTTTTAATAGTTCAAGCAGAATGTCAAGTATTTCACTGTGAGGTTGCACCTTACCTATCGATGTGTCTTTTTTCTAGAGACAAATCCAATTTGTATTGAAGGCAGTTGAAAGACTTCCCTCACTCAGTGAAAAGTGATTTTCTTTCCTTTTTTTTCCTAGCTGTGTTTTTTTTATTTGTTTTTTTGCGAGTTTGGGTTTTTTATTTTTTTTGGTTTATTGCTTTTTCGTTGTGTTTGGGTTTTTTTGTGGTTTTATTTTTGAAACATTGACACCTTTGGTGTTTCTGGTCCATCACCTTCCTTATCCTCCATGCAAGGAGTTCCAGTGTAGACAGAAGTTATATGAACTAGCAATGATTAATGCAAATAAAACATGAAACTGGTTGTGTCATACTCTTAGAACAACCGGATTGGAGACAAATTCTGACTCAATGACTGTTACATTTTAGCTCTCAGCTCTTTTACACAGATCTTTTCCCTTTCTACCCCTCTACGCCTAAATAGGGGTGAGAAAACACTTAGTTTTTCGTCTTTGGCCTGAATATAGAAATATTTTTCACATGTTGTTTTTTCTTGAGAGAGGCAGAAAAGAAATGAAAGGAAACAGTGCCTCATTTGGAGGCATCTTAAGAAGCTGCACTAGGAACTGCCATATGGGGTGATCTCCACAAGCTTCCCTTGAACTCAAGGATGGGGCTGGAATGCCATGGAAAAATTAAAATGATGCACTTGTAGCTAATCAGATCTTGAGAACGGGTGCCTTTTTTGAGGTGCCAAGAGTTTGTCTTAAGCTATTTAGCATTTGCAGATAGTGTCTGCTCTGGCACTTTACTGCTGCTTCTGAAAAATAGGAAAAAACCCCAAAAACAAAGAGGAAAACTGTAGGTTCAAAATTACCAAATTATTGCTTTATTCGTGCTTTGTCATTGACCATCTGCTTCAGAACTGTCCAGTGTGAATGGGCAGAATTTGACTTTAAACTGATAAAAAAAAAAAAAAAGTTAAATAGGTTTTTATTATACCTTGCTAAAGTGGATCGAAGCAAATTATTGGAATACTAAATATGAATATTCATAAGTATTCATGATGGGTAAATAGGAAATGGATGTTAAGGCACGAACTAATTGTTTTGAAAGAAGTGTAGGAGTTTTAAAAGGTAAGGCTTTAAAGGTGGAGTTGATGGGATTACATTAATGTTAAATACTGGTCAAAGAAGGAATCCTGGGGAAGTATTTGATGGAAAACAATGTTGCCTGAATACTTAATATGGAGAGACAAGTTAGATATTATCTAGGAGAGAGTTCATGTGCAAAGCTACAGCATGAATTCTTGAAATAAAACAAAATTAAGAAAAAAAATTAAAAAATAGCTATAATGCCAAATACATGATTTCAGTGAATTTTAAGTAGTTATTTTAAGCATTTCTTCACTTGAACGTGGCTGTATTAGTTGTGCACTTGGATGCATTCAGAAGGAGCCATCATTCATCCTTGTTCTTTAATTCTGAACTGCAGTGTGACTTTAAATGCTGCATTAGATTAGTGGAGGAACACACATTTCTGCAGAGCACAGTGAAAGAAATCAAAGCTTTTTACGGATTGTATCTTTTTTTTTGGTGGAGAGGGACCAGTGAAGAGGAAAAGCATTTCAATCAGAGTAACTTGTTACTCAGTTCCTACCTAGCAAACTTGTCAATTTGAAAGACACTTATGGAAGCAGCTGGCAAATGATAATTCTTGTGTTGCAAATTTCTCACTTTTGATGCAGAGAATTATTTTGCTACAGTTCACTCCAGTCAGAGGAGTTATTTCTGGAGCGAAGAGTTGAGGCTAATTGCTGTTAGAAATACACAGTATTTATTCATAATCCATTAATTTAATTGTAAAAACTGAAGGATGAACGACCTCCAGGTGTGCCATGATAAAGATCTAGATCAGGCTGAAGCAGCTCTATTTCAAAGAGGAATCAAATCAGTACCATCTTGTTTTGATCTCCTGTTATGTTCTGCTTGCTTCTGGTCATGTTTCCAGTGTTTCACTGAAAAATCAGCTTTTATTGCCTACTTTTGAACAGTAAATATATAATCTTAGTCAGAATGTAAAAGTTATGGACACCATTGTGATCTAGGGGTTCCGTTATTACACACCAGAGTCTGAATGTCTGCTTCTAAGTTCAAATACAAATCAAGCTTTCTATCACACATTGTCACCAGCCAGTAAGGAGAATATAATTGAGAAAATGGTGGATGATAACCAAGGTACACTAGAGGAGTTAGATGGAAAAGTAAAATACCTCATGTGGGAAAAGGCATCTCTGAAGCATAAAGCATTCCTGGACACCACAGGAGTAAAGTTGTTTTTACATTTCTACACTAAGTGATTTTTTTTTTTTTCTTACTAGAGTATTGTTATTAGAGAAATAAGAGTTAAGAAGTTGCTTCTGAGATCTGAAGCCCAGACTACTTGAGGTAGTCCTGAAGTTCAGTGTAAATACAGTAATGTCCCACTTCAGATAAAAACCCCATTGTAACGTAGATACTTTATACAATAATTTCCATTCTGAAGGGATTGTCTAAGCCACTTCTGGACCTGACCACAACAAGATATCAAATATATGGTACAACTGTGCTAAAAAAAATCCCATTATAGCTGAACACCCAAGCAAGAGGTTCTTCTTTGACTCTGAATTTTTCAGATCCGTGTACTGAGGTTGGGTGTCCCCTGAGAAACAGGTTTTTTCATTAGTATTTCCTGCTTTTAGAATTACTGGAAGTTTTGAGCCTTTGTCATAGTGCATCGTAGTTCTGTCTCAAAAAAAACCCAAACTAGAGAGTGAGGGAGTACAGAAAAACAGAAGTAATATTTAGGCTTTTTGTAAGCCTTTGCTTAATGAAGGCACCAGTGACCAGAGCCAAGCAATACCTGTTTGTAATTCCATGAAAGGATGGGAAGAATAATCCAGCATAGTGACAGATCTCTGACGCACATGGCACAAGAAGCACACAGCCTGCAGCTTATGGTCAGGGCCTAAATATGTAAGGAACAGAACTGAGGAGGGCAGAAGGTGGAAAACAACACCTGAATAAAAAAAATCACCTTTGCCAGTTTAGCAGCATTGTCGGGGTTGAAGAAGCTACGCCACAGCAATGGGAGACATGGAGGAACCATCTCTATGCGAAGCAAAGAGCCTGACGGAGACCATGCAAGAAAACCATCATCCACACTGAATTGGACTGTTTAATTATTGTGTTCTAATTACTTAAAATTGTTAATGCATGTTGAAGTTCTTTGTACCCCAGTTCGTAAATGTTTTTCCCTCAGAATAGTTTAAAGTTTATTCCTAATTTCCCATTGGCTAGAATTTGCCGCAGTGCAGTAGTTCCCTTATTTGGCTTGTAACCACCTCCTTATTATCCTATCCCAACCCACTCTCACCTAGTTTGGACTGAATCCCACCTACTCTTTACCTTATTTGTAAGACTCCTCCCTAGTTCTGGAACCTTCCTAACCTACCCTATAAAAACCCCTTCCTCTGTTCCCTCAGGGAATTCGCCTGGAGATTCCCGTACTAGCTGCGTCTAGTGCCATCTCCGCTCCCGTGGGTCAGCCTTTTCCTTTTACCAACAATATAATAAAGGGGGTTAGGGTAGCTCTCTTGAGAGTCTACAATTAACCCGAACCCACAAGGCGAGTCGTAGCCTTCCCTGATATCGCGGTCGGCGATACAGCATCATAGTGGAGCAGTCTGGCAAGCTTATGTTTGCTTTTAGGCCTCCCTGTGATTTAGTTAACCCAGGATGTCAGTTTTTCCACTTTAAAAACAGGGATGCTGTGTTCTAACTTGCTTGGGATATTGGGAGGATCGAATATGATGAATTTCAGAAAGCCACTGTGATGCTGCAGTGTTGGCAGAACTTCTTGGTCGATATGAAGAGCTGCACTATTCTAGATGAAGTAAGTTTGAAAATCATCGATAACAGGATTTACATAGGCAGCTTCACAGGAAGCCCATGGGAATTCAGTTTTGTTTATTCAATCCAATTAGCTAAAACAATACAGAAGCAAAGGGAAAAAAACAAAGACAACAAAACAAACCCCTCTAATGTCTACCATTTGTATGAGAAATATTTGGTAAAATTTGGCAGTATCTGAGATTTGAATGAGATTGATTGCAGGGTGAACTTTTTTTCAAGCACGTTTACTTGCCCAAGCTACATTCACAAAGTTAGTCTCGTGTTTAACCTGGATGGATTCTTGAGCTAATACTGAAGTTTATCCTAACTTACACTGAATTACATGTAGAACTTAGACCAGAAAAAAGTAAAAGAACATCATGTGGCTGTCAACTATGCTTTATTAAGACATTTCCCCATAAGGTTTAGTAGTTCACTGTAGGAGAAGGCCTGTAATCAGCTCCCTTTTGTCATTATTAATATCTTTTTGGCTTCAGCTGATAAACTTCGAGCTTATGATGAAGCTTTTTCTTTTATTTTAATAATGAAACTCTTTTGTTTCAGGTTTTTTTTACATGGAAGGAAACTATACCAGTGCTTTTAGGATCTGCCTTATGATTTCAAAACAGCTTCCATTTTTAAATAAAATTGCTCATCACAGTAGCTGTATTAGGATATTTTGTCCCCACTGAAATAAGTGACAAAACCCATTGGAATTTCTCCCTACATGTCAATATATAAAACGTATTAAATAGGTAGTGGTTCTATAATGCTTCCTTGAATATTTGGGGCTAAAATACTAGGGATAAAACTGGTTTCCCAGTCAGGGTATTTTTGTGGGTCTTTTTGTTTGGTTGGTTGGTCTTTTGGGTTTCTTTTTGTTCTAAACAAGAAAAGTCTGATATGTGTTAAAAGATATTGGGAACACAGAGGAAATTACCTGTGTAGAGAGATGAAGTGGTCAATAATTTTCATTATTTTAGGAAGATCATTGACTCCATTGTGGCGTTGAGGTCTGTTACTTTAGTCTAAAAGCTGAAATAGTTTTTCTTGGCACTGCTCCCACGTGAGACCTGTTTTTTTTCATACATGTAAAAGCTGAGCTGTCGGTAGCAATCTGATGCATCAGCCATGTCATCACCGGGAGCAGAACCTTCCTCGTGACCCACAGGCTGAAAGAAAAGTGGAACAAGGTGTTGGGCACCAGAGAAACACCTGCAAGCAGAAAACCTGCCGTAATCAATTAGTCCTCCTCCCAAAGAAAACATAATCTGGGTGGGTAGGAAGAAGAGCTGGGGAAAACTAAATGTTAGCAGATGGGACAGTAATTGTTCTGATGTATAACAGATTTGTGATAATTGCATCCTTTTATTGTTTGATATTTGGAAACAGATTAAAGGTTAAAGCAAACCAGGTGAAAGATTGGGGGGGGCGGGGAATTGATTTTTATATTGATCGGTTCATTTTTCTTAGAAGACCTTCACTGTCCCTTTGCTCGCCTTGGAAAAAGCTGTTCCATCACTTGCCCTTTGGGGGTTCTGCCATGAAGGTACATATTGTTTGTGAGAGAAAGTCTTTTAAAGAGAAACATCACTTTCCACATTTTCAGGGTTACAGGCACACCTAAAAGTTTTATTTTTCTCAAGTTGATACTCCTACCCCCTTTTTGCCCCACCTTTGCCCCAGTCCATGTCAAATGTCCCACAAGAGAATGGAAGTTACAGAAATTGCTGATGGCATAAATCTGGAAGATGAATTACTACGTGTAATAAAGGGACCAGAAACACCACTGTGAGGTGGTTTAAGCGTAAAATCCTGTTTGAGAACTCAGCCACTGCTTTCTTTGTATTAGAATAAGAAATGCTGGACAAACTCCTGTATTTTTTTATTAATCCTGGTTTATTGTTACACTCTTCTGGGTTTCCTATGGCATCTGAAAAATTAATACATCCAAAAAGCAAAAAAAAAAGATGGAATGCACTGAAAGCTAGCGATGTTCTTAACTGTGAAGTCTACAAATGCCAAGCATCAAGCAAAATGAAAAGGCAAAGGAATAACAGGATGCAAAAGACAAAAAGTTTAAATAGCTACTGCATTTTTCTTCATGGAATTGTCACATTCAAAACACTTTTGATTTTTTTTCCTTTTTTACTGTCACATCACTTTTCTGGGGCTCTGTTTTCCAGAAAAGATTGTATTTTTAAGGATAACTTGCTGTAGGATGATCCATAATGCTGACTGAATAGTAAAGTTAAACACATTCCATAATTCCCAGCCCCTTTGCTGGAGAAAATAAGTTGCCTTCATGTGACATTTTGAGGAAGAATTGGAGGTGATGAACAGGGTTGCACTTTGATTCCTTATAGTTCTTGTAGCAGCCACAGGAGTTCTTATTCTCTCAGCCCTGCTGAGATGCCCTGATTTGGGGTGCTAAATTTCTCCTGCAGCTGACCTATTGATTGAAGAGAAGTCAGGGGGTAAAAATCTGTCAATTTTTGCCTCTAGCCTGCCTTACGTAGGGTATTTCTGGGAAATAAACTTCGTTAAAAGTAAAATCAAAAAGAACAAACGTAAATTTCTGAACTGTTGTATCAGAAAGAAACTTTTCTCTGCTAATGTAATGTACTTTCCATTTCCTTCTAAGACTTGCTGGTCCTTGTGGACTAACATAGCATTGTGGTGTTCTGTAATGGTTGGTGAAAGCTTAATGAGGTAGAAGTTGGAAAATACTGGAGTGAGGAGCGGTTTCAGTTCATAGGTTACAGGAAAACAGAGTGGAATCAAACTTGAAAAAATGACATTGTAGCAAATAAAGTCAGTAGGTAGAGCGGTCTTTTCTATATTCTTCATCAAATCTCTCTGTCTGAAATCTTAAAGTAGAATGGCATGGATGGCATTCAGCATCAACTGCATTTGTTTCTCTAATCAACAAAGAAATACTTTTCTCTATGAAAAACTTTCATGGTCATGGTAACTAACTGTAATAACTTTCACAGCTGAAATAGCTTACTATAGAATTCTAACTCCATTTTTTTCTTCCCTGTCCCTTTACCACTGTAGCTGCTACTGCTCTGTAATTCAGGTATGTTAGAGCACCAACAAGGATGAGAACTCAGTAGCCTTGTTCTGTGCCCGAAACCAGAATGGTTTCTCTTGTGTCTGGCCAGGAAACAAAGGGCTGTTATCGTCAAAGTCAGTGGTTAATAAAAAGATAGAGCATTTTCAACTTGCCCATTCAGCAGAGAAGATCAACTCCTCAGTTTTACAGCTGATATCTAATAGAAGGTGTATCCACATAGCATTCTTAATTCCCTATTGTCATCCTTCTTGGACTTGGTGCTATACCAGCAGCCAGGAGAACATTCTACCCAGTGGCCTGGTTTGTGTTTGGCAGTGTCCTGTTGCATCTCCTGCCGTGCTCCAGCTCCTGGGTATAGTGTGTCACCAGGGAAAGTGAGAACTGATTCATAGAAACGATCATATATGCTGTTTGCAAGACTTGTTATCCAGTAAAGTGTTATGGGAGAAGCAGCTTGATAATGTAGGAAAGGAAGAACAGAGCTTTGAACGCTTTGTACATCTGCCACAGACTTGATGTGTATAAAGACCTGATGTTCTGTCTTATCCATCACCTGTAAATCTTTACCCAGGCTGGTTTTTCCATAATCCCGACATCCTAGAAACACAGCATTTGGAGTTCTTTATTAAGAACCACATGACTCGGATTTTATTTTTTTCTCCTCTTCCTCCTCAAGTGAGTTTTATTACCAGAAATAAAATATTTTTAAAATAAAGAGTAAAAAGAAAGGAGAAAGTGGATCTTTTTTGCTTCTGTTTTCCCCTTAACTTGCAAGACTTTTCCATTGGAAAAACCCAAGGCATTGGGGGATATGGAATACGGTTGCAAGAAATGCACCTGCTGGTTTATAGCAGAGGAGTTGCTTTGTGGATCTGTTTCTTTGGGGGGAGGGGGCGAGAGGTATTTCAGCTTTATTTTAGCCAGAGTTTGCATTGCTCAGAACCCACACCAATAGCTCTAACTGTCTTGGAAAAAAAGTTTCAAAGATATTCAGTATTTGTTGGAATATGAAATGTGTTCTGTGTTATCGTTTTCCTTTTGTAGGGTTCATTTCCAATGACATAGTGGAGCCCGCTTTTCCCCTGTTGTTAAGCCAGGTTGAAAGAGTCCAAGTTGAAAACTGGAACTTGGATGGTCAAATATATTTAAAAATAAATTCTTCAAGAATATTTGTTGTTTTAGAAGGCAATAGATAATGCAAAAATAAGAACATAATCTGTTAGATGGAAATCTGGTATTTTATTAGGGGATCTGTGATTTGCTGAAATTCATGAGAGTCAAGTATGCTGTCTATATGTCACTCCCTGTAGAATAAAAAAGGCAAGGAAAATGCATTTGAGAACATTTTATTACAATTCTCTGTGCTTTCAAAAATTGTATTTGCCAACGTTCATACAATAGTTGGAATACAGTTGAAGCTGGGCTTCTATTTAAGGTTTGTGTTTAGCAGGTACCCTCAGTGAGTCTTAGAGCCACTATAAATGTCTTTTGAAATAGAAAAGATTTGAATTTTTTATGTAGAAAGCAAACTTTGAGAAAAATACTGAGGGATTTCTTGCATGTAATAACGACATCAGACTGATCTATGGTTTTCCTTCATGATTATCTTTCAGGGACAAAATAGTCTGAAGGCAGAATCCTCATCTACTTCTCCAAGAAAATAAAACTTGGTGAAAAAAATTTGTAAACACCCTTGTAAGTGGAAACTTGGTTTCCAGCCTCCTGCTTGGATTGCTCCCAAATAGGGCAGAGAGTGTGTGAAGACAGGAAAGGTAATTACCATTTCTGAAAACACTGTATATTCCAATGAAAAATGCTGTGCCTTGCAAAGGTTCCTGACAGGGGCGTATCCTTTTCTGTCCCTCGCCACCCCTGTTCGTTACCCCAAGGGAATGTTTCCTTTCCTCTGCAAGCAGTAGATTTAATGCTTTGGAAAGATTTCTGTATTCCTGACCAGACATTTAAAAGCAGGGCCTATTAGAAGCTTTCCAGCTCATTAAACAAATTGAATTGACTTATTTAGTCCTCAGGCCTGGAGATGGCAAAATTCAATTGCGCAGAGGTGGCAGCCTGGTCAATCCTCAGCCTCTCGTTCTGTGTGCTTCCACTGCTCCTTCTGCATGCCCAGCCTTGCTGGAGCGATGCCTGACAGCTGCATGGCCTCTTCCCCCCCGAGCTTCTCACACAACCCCTGCTTTTGTGGGGATTTTTTCTGTCCCATTTGAGACCTTGTGCAAATGCCTTCCTTGCTGACTGTTAAAACCGATACAGCGGATCAGCCCTGTTCAGAACAAAAATCTCCCTGTAGAAAACAATTTGTTTGAGATACAATGTGTGCTGGGAGAACACTTCTCGAGAGGTGAAGATGAACACCCAGCTTCCACGAAAATCTGTCTGATCCCTTGTGTTAATTAATTGCTTCTATTGAGAAGAAACATATGGTACTGTTTGGTATCATGAATTAAACTACTTAAATGAACCAAGCAAAAGGAATTAATTTCATTACTTTATGTCTGCATGCACGTTCATTTTAAAGACATATTTTAATCAAGAATTTAAAATAAATGTAGTTAACTGTGGCCTAGACAAAATCTGACCCAGCCAAAAGCATTCTGTAGCTTGTCACAAGATGGTGATATCATTCACAACATACAAATACATCCCTGCCAAAATTTTTCAAAACACGACAGCTGCAAGTTTTCTTTCAGATGAGAAAGTTACTGAAATAATATCATAAAGAAATTTATAGCTAGGGGAGCTCCAATCACAAGTGCTTCGATAAACCTTTAAAACAGAGAACGAAAGAAATTATTTTGTTAAAACATTTGTTAGTTGAAAGATATAAAAACTAAGATGGTCTTAGCTAAACTATTCTACAAATCTTTATTTAATTGGAGTACAACTGGAGGTTGCATGCTGGTGAAAATTCAAATCTTATTACAAAGATGGGGACTGACATTTCCTTTTTAGCACAGTAGTGAAGGTGTCCAAAACTTAGTACTTGATAGAAAAGAATATTACAACTCTATTGTTTCCCTAGGTTTTCACCTGGATAACCATTTCTTCTGGATTTTAAAATGCTAATTCCCCCAGCCATTTAGCTTTCTTTCTGGGATCATCATATACCCTTGGGGCAAGGCAACCGTAGATAAATGGATTTTGCGGGAACTTCATAAGTGAAATCAAGAATTCAACAAAGCTCTGAATGAATATACGTCTTCCAGTCGTGTTTGCTTCAGGCCATGGTTTTGATTTAAAGGAACCTTGAAGTGTTTCATGGCTGACAGCACAGTCAAAACCAAAAAAGGGACATACTGTGTAAAGCCCATCAGTGCCTCCAGCAGTGCCAGGGACAGGCTAGTTAGGGTGAATGTGAGATTGGATAGTTCCTGCTGTCTCTGTGTGTTGGGCAAAACTGAGAGGAGTCTGGCAGCAGGGGAACTGCAGGGACACCTCTGTGCGTGTGGGTCAGGGGCTGTCCTGTGCCACACCTGGCTCTGCAAAGGGCACCTCGTGCACCTGGACCAGTTGGGATTTTGCGGTGCAAAAACCTGTTTAAAGAAAGGGCAAGTGGCCCCTTGGCAAAAGAAAATCATGAGGTGCAAGAGGAGGGGAGCAGCAGAGACCCCTGAGCCAGGGACAAGGGAGAAACAAGAAGTACAACTTGGCAGGCAGAGCAGTAAAGAGAAAGAGAGATGTCAAGGAAAGCAGGAGAAATAAGAGACATGCAAGGCCTGGAAGGGTGTCTGAGCAGGGGCAAGGATGAGAACCTGCTTGAACAGGACTTCAGAGAAAGCACAGGAGAAGGTGCAACACCCAAAGTGACAGTGGCCAGTAGAGAAACCCACACCAGAGCAGTGGATGTAGAACTGAGGAGCAGCAAAACAAAAGGAACCATTGTTAGCTGACAATTAATTGAATTGTTTGGAATTTTCCAACTGCTTTTTGCCTATGACACCATGCCCTTCCTTCTTTCTCAACGTCCAGAACTGTTGTTTTGGGTATCTTAGAGTACAACTCTGTCCTATGTCTGTTTCTGGGTCTCAGATCATAAATTTGTTGAAACTTTCTCTGCACTTTGATTAAATTGTCCCGTTGCAGACTGTTTAGTCTGTTCTTACAATGCAGTTATTCCATCCACCTGATGTTTTCAGCTGCATTTCATGGGCTTTTTCTAAGTTGATTACACCCTTTTCAGTAGCATCCCTCTTCTCCAAGATGCTCAGACCTGCAATCAGGATGTGGATCCAGCAAGATTTTACTGAGTCACAAAAAAACGAAGAAATTGTTCTTGTTTTTCGTTCCCTTCCTGAATGATGTCTGATGATCTGTTGGCTTTTTTGGCCGTCACAGTCTGTTTGAGTCACTGATTTCAGAGAAGAGCCAGTGATGATTCCAGTGTCCTTTTCTTAAGCTGTGACTGCCAGTCCCAAAGTCAGTGTCATCGTGGCGGGGTTCAGATTGTCTCTGCCTCCACCCTGCCCGTGTTTCCCCACCTCCCTCCTCACAGTGTCTTCTCTTGCACTTATTTACGTGGAAGTTTTTCTGCCGTGTTTTTTCCTGCTCACAGAGTTTGGTGACTTGACCTATTTGCTGGGGCACAGCATTTGATTGCCTGACAGAGCTGGATGATATCCACAGGCTGGGATAGCAGCCTGAAAGAGCACGGTGATATCCATGGGCTGGGATTTCTCTCCAGGTGCTTGATCAACATAAAAAAAAAATGCCTTCTCTTGCCCACTGTGACCCTTTCCGATGCTGAGAATTGCCCCCTAGTCTGTATACTTTGTTTTATGCCTTTGGAAAAGACCGTGGAAGAGAGCTCCAGGCCTATGACTGCTTCATGTCTTTAATGACATAATCATACAAAGCAAGGTCTGTGCAAATTGCAGATACGTGTCATTGTATCCACAATGCACAACCACAGTTTAATGGATTATGCACTTGCTGTTTCATCACTACAGCTAAGCTTTGATTCTGTTTGTCAAAAAAGACAGCACATAGACATGAAAAAAGAAGCAAAATCCCTGCAGATGCAATATTTGAAGTACATAATGTATGCATTCCTGGAAGTATTTTGGACTACTGCGGGATGTGGCAGTCAGACGATATTTTAGAGGGTTTTTTTCCCTCCCATTAGAACTAATTCATTAAGCAATAATAGTTATAGCACGGTATGGCAAATAAAATTTCCTGTCACACTTAGAACAAGCCTCAGTCAAGTAAAAAATGTTACGATTATATACAGTTATTAATAAAGGGAAATAAAATTTAATGGAAGCACCTTTTATAAAGCATTTTTCACTTGAACACTTTTGTTGAATCACAGTTAGTAGTTTATAATTGATCATATCATGTGGGTGTCATACCTGACATGAGCACTACACAGATATGGTAAGAGAGGAAAAGTGAGCCTGTTAAAGCTAAGAGAAGTTCTGAAAGGCCATGGAAAGGAAGAACCATCCCTATGGTCAGGGTTTGCAGAGACTGCTGTCATGGTCCCCCAGACTGGGAGAGCTGGCAGCCAAGCCACAGAGATTGCTCTGAGGACAGTGAGGCCTTTTCCCTTGTCCTACTGCTATTGTAGTTGAAGTAATATTCTAAAATCATAATCAAACCTGCTTGTTGTCTGCTCCCTCCTTCCCATCTGCTGGCATTTCTATGTAGGCAGATAATAACAAATTCTGTTATCTGATTTAGCAACTTGTCGCTTTAGAATCAAAATTTTTAAAATTTGAAGCTATTAGAACAAAACAGTATCTGGCAAATTTGAAATGCCCTCTGTTATTGTAAAATGACTACAAGTTCTACTAGTAACAGACCTATATGTGCTTTTGCATTTACAGCTGGACACTTATGTATGTCTTGGACTGCAAGGTGAAAGGATTGCTGCAATCAAGTCAGACTTGTACTTTGCCACAGCCACAAACTAAACAGGTGTCAGAATTATTTTTTTTTACCTATGAGTTGTGTCAAGTGGTATTAATTTTCAGAAGCATTCCAAGTTAGTATTGTGGCCAATAACTGACGATCTCAACTAGACTGCACAGTAAAGCTTAAAATTCCATACGAATTAAGAAATCACATACACAAATCTATTTTTCTTTTTGTGGTTCTGTTGACACAAATTACAGACCGCAGATGCTAAAACATGGGATCTGCAGCACAATTTTCAGTGTGTGGACACTCACTTCCAGACTGCTGCATACAGTGACTACTGAATTATCTTACTTTCTGCTTTGACTTGGTAGTTGGCTGCCTTGCTGCTGTTTCATCTTTATCTGGTTATTTGCATGTTTGCCGTAGATGCTGCACTGGAGCAACAGCTTACAGGGACAGAAAGCTTTTACTGTCCTTCTAATACTGCAGAACTTATTATAAAATATACTGGGTTTATTTGTTAAGGCAAATTGTTCCTCATCCAAGGCTTCCAGATATTTTTAAGTTTTCCGGACGCTGTTTGCCAAATTGCAAAGAAATATAGCACGACCTTCTGCATTCTGCAAGATTTTCTTCAGCATTTGACTGAAGTACTCTGCTTGTTAATCTGGTAGCTTTCTCACTTGTGGTGAATTCTCCTAGTTCAAGGACTTGTTAGATGTTGATGGCATCGCTCCAGTGCAATCAGTAGTATTATAGTGATGTATAACCAGCTGGGGAAGGGATCTCATGAATTGAACTACTTGTTCTCAGACATTCAAAGTAACCTTCAATAGAATTCTAAAAGCCAATGTTCTTTTTTTTTTTTTTTTCATAATGTGTTCTGATGAAGGAGAGCTAAGTATATGAGAAAAATTGAGGAAAACCAACAAAATATTGTTAAAATTTACTTAGCAAAATGAAAACCAGAATGCTTTGGAAAAAAAATGGCCAAAATAAATGTGTGATCTAGATATCTTCCCTCTCTTTTTTTTGTCCAATGTTAGTTCTGAAAATTGTGCTGCAGATCCCATGTTTTAGCATCTGCAGTCTGTAACTTATGTCGACATAACCACAAAAAGAAAAATATTTTTGTGTATGATTTTTTACATTCGTATGGAATTGTAAACTTCACTGTGCAGTCTAATTGAGATTGTCAGTTATTTGCCACAATTTATAGCAAAATCATGTAAGCATTGAGTTACAGCAAAAAGCTTGCATGATGTTCCAGATGACTTCAGTTGCAGTTTAAAATGTAGACTAATCCTGATGATGCCTGTCACCTGCAGGAAAAGCCAGGATGAAGAATTTTGGGGGTTTTTGTTCATCCTTGTGCAATGCCGTATATATTAAAACACGGCACTGAGAAAACACACTTAAAAACACCTTCCTGATGTCAGTGTTTTTCAAAGACTAGATATTTAAATGGTTCACTACAGTCTGGATAAAAATGATCAGGAATTATGTCCCCCAGTGAGCCTTTGGTATCAGTGAGTGGGGGGTAGGTGTAGGTGACTTAGACCCACGACTGAATCCTGTATGAGAACTGCCCCTTGATGGAAAGATGTCAAAGAAAGATGTCAAACAGCCCTAACAATTTTGAGAGTAAAACCTGAGAAAGTTGAGAGGTACATTTAGTACTCTCTAGGAAAGATGTTCTGGTCTCCGGCACGTAGAATAACCAGATGGCTTTTTTCTAGATATTGGCATTAAATTAGAACAAATCAAAACAAACCCCATAAAACAAACAAACAACAACAACAAAAAGTTTTGGCTTCTGACTTCTCAATAAATCTAGCAAGGGAATAAAAGCCAAGTATTCTGTTCAATTGTTTGTTTCTACATGAATACTATTCTCTTCCTTAACTTGATTTTGTAATGTTCTTAGTTTGAAGGGATTTGATTTTTTTTTTTATTATGTGGATGCTATTGTGCTGAGCAAAATCATAAGCTTGTCCAGATGAGCCATGTTGAGAAATATGGGCTGTTTCTTTGTGTTAATATGGACGAGATTCTGAATAAAAGAAATACAAGTCTGAAATTTAGGAGAGCCATTGTTTCCTACTTGTCTAGCCACTGTACTCCTTAGCACAGGCTCTATGCCTCAATTAATAAAATTATGAAAGTGTTGTGTGACCTCTGAACAGTATATGAAGCATAAAAATATGATAAATGAAAATGCACTTGAATGACAGCACCATTATTTAAGTTGGAGGAATGAATGAAAGGAAGGCTCTACAAACTTGTCAGTATATGAATGTCCTGCAGATGCTTCAACAACCCAAACCAGGCATAAGTGAGCTCCACTTAAAAATCCTCTGCACAGTGAATAGCAAAGGAATAGTTACTCCAGGTGACTCTTCATGTTGTCATGTCTTTTCTCAAACATAAAAATTTCCATTAGTACATTTTCTCTCTAGTGTTCTTCTTCTTTTTACCTTGCCTGATGCTGTCTCAGGTGTGTGGGGGTTTTGGTGCACTGCCTTCATATTCTCCACAACTGTGTCTATGGAGGGTTTTTTTGTGTATGTTTTCTTCACATGACCTTTAAATGTTGTCAGGTCTTCTCTGCTGCAAAATCCAAGAGGGGACCTGCTGACTGAGCAATTGTGGCTGATGGAAGGCTTCTCTTGGTTGAGGAAAGATTAGTTTCTGACCTTTGCTGCAGGGCTGTGCTGGCATGGAGTGCATTCTCCTCCAAACTATTGTCTGTTTCTAAAAAATGGAACCTGTGTGAAGGCTTGGGCCGGGACTGGCTCTGTCACCACCACTTCATGTCACAAATAAGCTGCATTCAAATGGGCTCCCTGGTAGGAAATGTGGGTGTAAATACCAGTGGTACAAACTGGGGAGCTGGGCAGCTAAATCATTATTAGGCCCTTTTAAGCTTTAGGAAATAAAAGTTCTGCAAACATTTTATTGACCTCTTAACCTAGATTTAATTTTCTTTATCCCTTACTTTGCCTGAACACGCTACATAATGGCTTATGTGAAGAAAGTACTAGGATGAAATCCAAGTTTGGCTGAAACTAAAACAAGTCGGTAATTAGTTGTACTTATGTTCCCATATGGCTCTGTGCTTGTTTGCCCTGTTTATGAGCTGAACTGACAGACAGAAATCACTGAGTCAAGGGGGGGAAGGCAACATGCAGAATGACAGACTCAGATGGTACTTATAAAGATGTGAGCAGCAGACAACAAACACATCCATTAACTAGGAAATGATAAGTTCAAAGACAATGGATACGACACTTGATCTCTTGAGACTGTTTTTTTTCCCTCCCTCAAAAATAAAGTGCTATATTCCATGAAATTTGGGGTTTACATGAATCATCTTCTTCTGGAAGCTATTTTCTTAGTCAAAATTAACCAGTCAAGTCCATCATTCAGGAGCAATCATATCCTGTATGTTGAAAACGTTTTTATGAATGTATCTTTTTGTAGTCAGCACTGAGGGAATTATATTGCTCAATGGTTGAGAAATACCGAGGTTGGGCAAGATTTTGCCCATTTCTCCTAGATAAATGTTAAACATCTATAACATATCTGAACCCTATTGACGGTCAGTGAATAACATACTGCTCTACATGAAAACAGCCGAGGACTTTGGCAAAAACAGCAGAAGCTTGATGGTTCTTATCTGAAATGAAATGAGCTGTCAGAGCAATGCTCGCAGTATGTTCCAGATATTAACACTTTGGGGTCTTTTTCAGCTTTGTCCTTATCAGTTTCCTGATCTGTGGGTTTGGAGTTTATGATGGGTTTTTTTGTTTATTGATTTCATAGAAGCCCTTTGTGCTCTATGTATTGTTCTGAAGTGTACTCCTGTGTGTAGTCCAGCTGCAGGAGAAAATACAGCAGGTATTCTAACTTTAAAACCTGAAAATTCTGCTAAGTATTAAGCCTTGTTCATCTTATTTCAGGCAACTTGCCTAAGATTCTTGAAACAATGTTTTTTTTTAATTCGAAGTGTACATCGAAGATTGTTTCTTGTAATTAAAATGTTACATACTTATGAAAGCTAGGATAGGGAAATTTCTCTTTCAAATTTAATACTGCATCATGACAATGCAGAATATACGTTACCCTTGCCTGATTTGGGGAATCTCTTGAATCGTAAAGATCATTTTGGATCCCTTTGTTACCTCAGTAGAGGGAAATATCTTTCACGTTTGTGTTGAAATAAGATGGACTAAAGGAAATAAAACAGATTAAATCCCTTATCTTTCATGCTGCATATAATGTAATTGGTTTAGCCTACCATGTTTTGTTATAAGTACAGGTTATTCTTGCCTGTGAAAATGTTTGGTTCAAGAAGGTGCCATTGAAGTGAAGCCCAGGGACTCTTTAACTGGAACACAAACACTGTTGTGGTTTCTGTTGTGGGTTTTTTTTTTTTTTCCTTATTAAAAAGACAAAATGACCTTGAAATCATAGCTGAAAGAAGGACTCTTCCTCTTACTTATGCCACAAGGTTAGATCTAAAGGTGATAATCAAAGAGCTTGTGCCCATGGATGAAGTAAAACTGTATGAATGGTAGAGAACTAAAAAGAATAAGTGACTAAATAAATCCAGTAATGGTGGCTGGTTCAGTCATAATAAAGACATAACCCTCTGCAAGCTTTGGCATAGGACACGTGGAAGATGTTGCGTTAAGGCTTTCACAGTAGGCAGCCTTGCTTAATACACATGGCATTCTCTTTTTTAGTAAGTGCCTAAAGCATTGTTGTCTTGCTAAGGATTATTTTGCATTCTGTATCATTCTCATTTTTCTATGCCTGTGGCAGATTAATAACTGATAGGAGCAAGCAAACACGACTTGTTTTGCGGGACAAAGGGTTTTCATTTTCTTATCTGTCAGATTTAGGTAACGCCTCCTGTGGCTGGGAAAGCCTCCCTTCATTCAAACAGCCTGTGGGACTTGATTTGATGTCTATTTTGACGCTTTGCTGTGGAGAGGTTTTATGGAAGGTGGCAGAATTAACATTAAGCACGTGCTTGGGGGTGTGGAAGTTTGCAAGGGGAGAAGAGCTGAGAACGACACCAGCACTCAGAGGCTTGTGGGATGGGGGGGTGGTGGAGTTACTGACAGTTTCAGGAGGGAGGGAGGTGGGAGGAGAGAAGAGGATCTGGGTTTGACATGTTGATTTTTCACTTGGCAAGAGGACATCTGGAGAAGATTCTGTTGAAGCAGTTTGAATTACAAGTGTGAAAAAAAGGGAAGTGAGTGAGAAGGAAAGAAATCTGGGAATCATTGACACAGAGACTGTAATTCAAAATCTTGAGAATAGCTAAGGTTGCCCAAGGACATCCTGTTTAGGCAGTGTGCATCGTGTAGAGCCTATGCCTTCTTAAATGGATAAATAGTCTCACTTGGTGACTGATTTTTTGAAAAATTAAATGAAAATAATCTTGAAGCATGGTTATCTATTATTCAAACTTAAATTTGTAATTCTTGTTTCTAGTAAAAGTATGAATAATTGCATAAATCCTTAATTTGAAAATACATTTTCATTGGACCATAACCTGTCTTCAGAATTACAAAGGAAAACAATCAAGATTATTTCATTATGCAAAATTTCCCTGAACACACAACGAGCATCAGGGTGAAACATTTCTGGTTTTGCACTTAAGAGGGAGCATCAGAATAATTCTTTCGCAAAGATGGTTGATTTTATACACTGCATTTCCTTAAAAAAAAACCCCAACAAACAAAAACAAAGGCAGTAATTGCCCACGTACAAGTCACTTTTTTAAACATGGAGAATTTCTGTTACCGTGACTGTCTGAGAAATGCATCTGAGTTTCACACGTCTGGAAATTACTGCTCACGCCCAGTGATAAAGGCCATGCAAAATACTGACATAACTGGGTGTACTGTAGTTCATGTCCTGCTGACGTGTCTGCCTTTTGGATTCAGAAAACATCAGCTGTTCAGAACACTGCAGTTAATAATAAATGGAGAAAAATATCAAGAGAGTTAGTTTCTTCAGACTTTCAGGCTTGTGATAAGAGTCAGGTTATCTGCTTTTCATTAGAGCTTAGTTTGTCTCTTTTCCACAGAATTAAAAAATAAAAAATAAAAGGTCACACAGACTTTCTTTCTTGCATAAATTTTTTACTGGTAGACAGGGTGTAGTTTTTTCCCCTTCTGTCTAGTCCAAACTGCTCTTTTTAAGTTATTTTATCTTCCATAATTTGTATACTTTATCTGTCTTCTGTTTCTTTTGGAAAGGTACACAATCTGGTGTCCATAACATACCTCACTTGGAGCGTGGTTAATTTTCAGTAAATACAGACCTTGCTTTAGAAACATAATTATTTTCCTAGTCTGTGGCTGTTGTTGGTATTTACAATTTCAGGTTTTGGTGTTTTTGCCCTTGTTTTACCTCCTTGTGCTGAAGAATGGACTGATCAGGAAAATGAATGCTTTATTTTTAATATTATTCAAAATCTGAAATGTTAAGATATCAGTTGTAGAACTGATTCAGTTTCTGTTCTGACTTAATACCCCACTTTATACTGAAATCCATACAATTTCATGGAGAAATAGTGTCTCAGTGTGGGATTTCAGAAAAAGACCTAAAGTACATTTATAGAATCATCATGTGTTTGCCATCCTTTGTCGTAAATGTGAATGAATATTCAGAGACCTCTGTCAGTATTCAAAAATCTGTAGCTCTCTTATGGCTCTTTACCCGAAGGTCTTTGTTATGCTGACAAGTGATCTCAAGCTGCAAGATGGGAATCAGATTTAAAAAATCCCCAAAGCTCTGGCATTCAAATCCAGACCTGCATCCCAGCTTCCCCCAACTGCTGAAGGTCAACTTTTGTCTCTTGTTAGTTCAACTTTTGTGTCTCCTTTCTGAGTCTGGCAGCGGAATTGAAAGGAACATTGGCTCAGAACTGGAGGCTCATAAATAGAATCCACTCTGTTTATTTATATCCCTTCATGAAAGGTAGTTGGTGGCTTCGTTAGACAGCTGCTTGCACTTCCCACAAAATGGATTAACTCTCTTCTTCGGTGTACTGATTAAATTGAATAACTCAACTCAGAAGTGAGATTTATCTGAGTAAAAGAAAATGCAATTGCCAGTACTTTGGAAGAGCAGTATAATGTGGAGCATTCTACTGGTGCTCCTAAATGGCAAAGGATGTGGTTACAATGTAAAAAGCACACAAGAGAGCAACCTGCTTTGTTCCTTATTATTTTTTTTCTGAATAACTGGGAAGGCTATATAGTGCTCAGTGAATCCTTGAATAGAAATCCCGGTGACTCAGAAACTTCTTGGATGTGAGTGTGTGAGCAGTTACCTTCCACTGTTGTTTCAGAGATTTGCATGCTGGTAGTTGACACATCGACCCTGCAGTTCCCACCCAGGCGGTGGATATCTGTATCCACTGGAGTTTCTGCATAATCTGCCCTTTCAGTAGCAGTTCAGTGGGTCCTTTTGGCCGGAGTGTTTGCATTCGTGTTTGCTTTTACAGAGAGCATGGTGCTGTAGTACTGAGAACTTTATTCTGAGAGTCAATAGGCAGTGATGGTTGTACAAAGACTTAATGATGAGGCAGAAAACAAGTGTGTTCTAACACCACCCAGCTTTTTTCCCAGACGGCTCTGACCATCCTTTACCACTCAGGCTGCACAGGCGCCACTCTATCTGGTTCGTTATCATCCGATATCTCAGCAGACAACAAGCAGCGACCATCACCTTCTCTGTAAAGTGCACTTCATTATTCTTGTTGGTTTGTCAGCTGCTGTTTCCGGCAGCAAAATGATCTCACTTCTATCCCTTAAACCTGAGAGAGTGGGATAACACCAGGGACAAATCCATCAACAGCAATAGCACTCTGATCCTTTGTTCCTTTTTAGTTTGGATCTGTTTTGAATTTACCACTGAGATGAGTCAAATCTGGACCAGAGTATTCCCAGTTTAGTTTGATTTCTTGTCTATGGAGAGGAGACAAATAGTGCAATGCCACAGAATTTTGTTTCTGATCTCCTTCAGTTTTCACATTTTGTTTTCTCCTATCTCATAACTTTCTTGACGTTTCTTTGAAGAACAGCATGGTTTAGGATTTCTGTAGTTTACTAGAAGATAAGAAACTTGGTAACAAAAATTTGTAAGGAATTTCTGTCCACATTCTTTTTATGCATCATAAAGTCATACAGTATGGCAGGACAGAAACAGAATGGTACCACTGTCTATGACGTAACTGATGCTAATATGATTTTTTTTTTTTCCCAGTTGACTCCTTGGTTGCACAGCATTGTGCAAAACAGCTCCTTTATTTCATCCCGAGGTTTTGTTCCTGCTGGGATAAACTTATTCCTTTTCTGGCCCGAGCATTAGTCATTGGATTAGAACAGGCTCTGTGTTAGGCAGGAGAGAAAAGAAAAATCTGCAATTGAATTAGTCCCAGAGCTCTCCTCGTGAGAGCAAAAAAGGCAAAATTTCACTCATGGCATAAGAAGGAGACGGATCTTGTCTGCAGATGTTTTTTCCAGCACTCGGGGCCACACCTGGTTCAAGAGTTACACTGTGTATGGCAATGAAGCTCTAGCCAAGAGGTGGGAAACTCCACCCAGTTTGCTGGAGGAAGGAAGCAATCTGCATTTTGGGAAATGGTGTGGAGCTGCAGCCACGTTCTATAGGTACCTTAGCACTGCTAATGGGCTTGGAGGGGATTGTGCTACACTTGTAGGAAGGTATGGGTGGCTGGTGGCTCTTCCCAGTGAGGAATACAAATGCAAGGAGTCCTTTTGTGTGTGTTTACTGTGATGTGAAAAATTAGGGAGGAGAAAAAATAGCTGGATTACTGATGCATTTTAGTTTTAACTGTGTGGGAGCAACACTTGTCCTTAAACAGAACCGTGAACTCGCAAAAATATCTTAATTTTGTAGTTGTTCTTCAGTTTCACATTGTTCACACGGTAATAATGACCCTGTGGATTGTGAATCTCATTTTCAGGGCAGTTTGTGGTTGTTTGCTGTTGAGAGGATTCCTGTGGAATTAGCTGATCTCAAGGAGCTGTGTATTGAGGCTAAGGTGACAGAAAATCATGAGTGTTGACCTCTGTTCCCAGTCTTTAATGTGTGGTCTTGTGTGAAACTTAAACCCTGCATCTGAGGCTCAAATACTTTATGATGAGCCTAAAAATTAGATTTCCTCTGGGCTATTCTGGGTGTGAGAGTGCATCCTGAGACTGGAATGCAAAAGTACTGCTGAGGCACCAAGTGACTTTAATAAGGAAACTGAGCTCACATGTTCAATTCCCATAAATGCCAAACAGCCCTTTTGGTGCTGAGCTTGTCTGGGCTATATAACACCTGTATAGAAGCTTTGGAGAGGTGTTGCTGCTGGTCCCTAACGATTACTGATGAGGTGAAAACCCGCTATTCTATCTTAATTATCTGTTGTTGTTTCTAGAAGAACGTTTCTGTATAAATTTAAGGCAGTGACTTCCTTTATTCTCCTTCATTAGGCTGAGTGTATCAGGTTAGAAGTGGTAACGCTGAAGGGCTGTGTGTCCTTCATCCCTCCGTGTCTCTCAGGGCATAAGCTCGGGCGTGGAGGACTCCATGTGATAAAATGCAGTGCAACGTAGAAATTCCCCCTTAGGTTGCTCTGTGCAAAGCACTGAGCCTGGGGCAGCTGAAGGAAACTAGTTTGCTTTATTACTCCTGGGTTTGAGTTGGTTCCTTGCACTTTAAGTCAGGGTGTACTTAAGTCACATTCAGGATGCACACATCCAAAATACTCTCTGTTGCTTACTGTGGGCATAGTAGGCTTTGTGCACCACACCATCAGTCTCTGTAGTTTGGAAAGGCAAAAATATTAAGACTGGGAGGGTACCATATTATTCTGGACTGGTGTAAGTTTTTAAAAAAAGAAAGAAGATAAAATACTTGGATATATTTAAAACAGCTATTTGAGAGGTAAAACGCATTCAGCTAAACTTCCAGGCTAAATTCAGAACTGCTATGTCTGGCTGAATGTGATTAAAGGAGGAAATCTAGTTTTGACCAGAGATTTTGTTTCTCTGAGCAGACATTTAAAACAGGAAGATGTGTAGAAATAGATGCAAAATGTCTGTGCTGTAGCCTGACAAGTGGCAATACCATATGTAATCTATTATAAGATGAATGGCGTGCTGAGAAATTATTAGAACCGGCTAATTTACAGAGCTCTAATTCTGCACCAGAGTCCTGGAGAACACCAACAGAAACAGCAAGTCCCATGTTACAAACCACGGTGGACCTGTGTGCATGGGTGTGCATATTTAATTGTCATATTGCAGCAGCAATAATGATTGAGATTCAAGACATTTCCTGGGGCTTAGAGATCAGCTGGGATCAGCTGAAGCTCAGCCAGGTGCCATCAGCTCTCACCAGACAGTCATTAATCCCCAGGCAATGCCTTGTGCTTCAGTCACTATTCCTTATCTGAAAGCTCTTTTGCTGAGGTTTAAACTGTGTCTTAGGATTGTGTTAATAATTCCTTTTTCATGGGAAGTAATGGCTTGCAATAAAATGTAGTGTTTGCCCCTTGTGTTTTTAGCATTTAATGAACTCCCAGTTATGTATGATTTGTGAAGCTGGGGGGGGTGTGTTAACTCCAAAGGCTTTAGCCCCACACTGGGGTGTTCAGTAACATTTTTGCATCCTCAGGCAGTGAGCTTGTTAGAGTTGAGCTGATTTCCATAATGGATGTCTTATCTGTCTCCATTCAAAGTTTGCTCTCCCTGTATTTGCAGCGTTTGGATGTGACAGCTGTTACCTATTACTCGGAATGTGTTTGGGGGAACAGGGGTTTTGGGTGCCTTTTTTCATGTTCACATACTAAACTTCTATGGAATACAGCGAGTGGGTTAAATGGGAAAAAGGAAATGTCAGAGGAAGGCATCCGAGGAGTGTATTTGCCCATCCCTTTTAGGAAGTGACAATCTAGTTCTCTGTCATGTCAGTCAGCTTAAATCCACTTGATGCAACCAGTTTCCTCCAATTCATGGTTGTGTAAGTAGAGCACTGATAGGCGTTTCTTTTCCAAGTTTCAAAGTCCCCTTCTAGGAAAAAAAAAAAAAAAGGTATAATTCCACCATTTCCTGCAATTGTTCTACCTTAAGCTGAAGAAGATATGTGCATAGCTGGGAAAAGGCAGGATCCTGGAACTCTTAATTGCCTTTGTTACCTGACTTGTTGCCAGAGAGAGGGGAAATATGATGAGCTGTGACATCTTCATTGATAATGGAATTTTACAGCAGCAGATGATACTGGACAGCCAACTGAGCAACAAGAATTTGAATGTACCTCTCCATTCATAGAGGTGCAGAAGGCAGAGTCTCGCTGCCATTGTTCTGCAAACCCGTTCTGGTGCTTTTACTTTGGCAGTTGCACGGTAAGGCTAAAATTTGTTAAGATGGGTGTCTGATGTCCAGCCATTCCTTATTCCAGTTCTGCTCAGCGAGCTGAAAACACTGCTGAACTGTTACACAGCTGGGAGCTACCGTGTGTGTCCAAAGCATTCTGTAAGGGAAATATCTGTTATCGTACCACATGGAATAAAACACAAACACTTTCAGCTGCACGCTGTTGAAAGTAGCAAACGAGGAACAATTCTGTTTTACTTTGGAGAATGTATCTCCGGGTAACTGTTCTCTTAGTGTAAAGCACAGTTTAGAATTGAATGGGCATGTTTATAGGACTTAGAGTTATTTGATGACATGAACTTAATGCGGAGAGATAAACCCAGTTTCTGGATTGCAGTGAAAATTTAGCCCAGAGCTCACAGATCAGAATTTTGGAAAAAGAAAAATAAATTAAAGGATCTCCAGTCAGAAGCAGGTCAGAAACAAAGAGAAAAATTCTCCCCTCCTGTCTGTGTAGACAGGGAAAAATCAAGCCTTTCTTAGAGTTCCAGAGATGAGAGGCCTTTCCAAACTAGGCATCAAAATGTCTCAAGCCTGCTTTGGGGAAATGCTCAGAAGTTCTGATTTTTTTTCCCAAAAAGAAGTTCTGGGGTTTTTTTAGATCAATGTAGAGTCTACATAATAAAATAGCACCAAATTCTTTATAAAAGACTGATATTTCTTACTAACTCCTTAGCAGAGACCAAGTACAAGTGAATGCCAGTGCCTCTGGAAACATTTTGAATCACGAAACGATGACCGATTTACCTCTCAGTAAATGACCCTGTGGGAAGTTAGTAAAGGATATCTCTTAGGCTTAAAGATGGACATTCCAGCTTGTTTTGCACTTCTCTGACTGGGCAGGCCCTTATATGAGATTGTTTTGATGTGCTGGAATCAAGGTACGGACCTTGTCAGATTTCGAAAACTGTCAAGCCCATGAAATTGTTGTTGTTGTTTTTCTATCCAGTGCCTTTGAAATACAGTCACATCAGTGCTAATGTGCAGTGGCAGGACTCCAGGTTTCCACTTTCAGACCTCAGTTGAAGCCAGGGAGGGCAGTGAAATGTTACGTGTAGGCAAGGCGGCGAGGTCAAAAATTAATGAAGTGATTATATCTGTTGCTAAGAATTTAGGTATCCTTACTCTTGAACAGAAATCATTCTTATATGCTAGCTAGTTTGTTTATTTTATAGTGTGGGATTTGGTATTTTTGTTGGTGGTGGTTTGTTTGGTTTGTTTTTGTTTTTTTTTATTTGCCCTCTATAAAGCTCAGAGGGAAAGAAGAAGAATTTCTTTGGAGGTTTTGGGGCTTTTTCTCACTTTATTTTCCCTTGGAAAACATTTTGTGTGCTTCATCTAATCAACCTTTTAAGTGAATGTCTGGATACTGTTTGAAAGGATATTTGTTTTTTAGTTGAAAACCGTGATTTGTCTGTGGAATAATAATTTGTTCCTTTGAAAAATATGAAAGGAAAATGCTCTCTCTGAACTTATTTAGATGAGCCAGTAGGGAGCAGTATCCTTCTTGGCATTAATTTTACAGCCCCAGTATTTTGCAGGGTGCTCCGTTTCTCAGTTCTTGTCTGTCGAACTGAGAACACTGAAGCACTGAAGCAGTCATCCTCACAAACAAATCGCCGTGCTGGGAGGCAGATTCCATGTTGGAATGTCAGCAGAACCAGGTGGAGGTTCAAAACAGAAGAATTACTCTGAAAGTTAACGTGGCATTACTTTTTAATAGCAAGTTTGCTCCTACCTAGCTCTCTGGAGGAACTGATGACTTTATTCTTTTATTATTTATTAGCTATAAAGTGTTATCCAGTGTGATTCTTTGAATAAAGCAATCACTTACAGGTGTAAATGCTTGCAGGACTGAAGCATAAATGAAAAGGTGCTACTGGTAGTTTCTCTAGTTATAGATTTAATCCCAGTCAAGATTGGACAATGGGGAGAAGAAATTAATTTGGAAGCAGAATTTTCCAGCAAAATAAGTTCGTATTTTGACTTGGGTATGTTTGTTTTCTTCTTTTTCTCTGAGTGGGTTCGTTCCTTCACCAATATTAACAGAATAAAAATTCGAAATTGTCTTTTCTCCCTGAAATATTACATCAACTTATTACTTTAATATATAACAATGCTATAAAAGGAACAAAGTAATAGTTAAAGAAACATAAAGATCCTCACTCCCAGTTAGCTTAGTTTTTTTTCTTTGCCCTCACTTTTGTATATGCTGTGTTATCTTTTTCAATGCTATGTAATTTTAGCTATTTCATTTTGCCAGTTTTGAAGGTGTATGATGTTGTAGCACATCTGAGAGAGAGTATTTATTTTTGCTTGAAAAATAAGTGCATCATAAAACCAGATGAGGAAAATGAGGTAACTGAAGAACCTTTTAATTCAGTCTTGTATTAAAATAACTTTTTCTGCCTTAGAGCAGCTTTTGGAGTATGTGAAGTTGAGGGTTCAAATTTAGATGTTCAGATTGCGTGTGTTACTTAGTTTGTATACTGCACCTTGCTGATGAGCACTCAAGGGGTTCCCCTTTCTCTTCTCTAGACCTTCATCACAGAATCACAGAACATGCTGAGTTGGAAGGGACCCACAAGGATCACCGAGTCCAACCCTCAGCCCTGCACAGGACCATCCCCGAGAGTCACACCCTGTGCCTGAGAGTCTCATCCAAATGCTTCTTGAGCTCAGACAGTCTTGGTGCTGTGACCACTGCCCTGGGGAGCCTGTTCAGTGCCCAACCACCCTCTGGGGGAAGAACCTCTTCCTAATATCCAACCTAAACCTCCCCTGACAACTTCAGGCCATTCCCTCAGGTCCTGTCACTGGTCACCACAGAGCAGAGATCAGTGCCTGCCCCTCCTCTGCCCCTCACGAGCAAGTTGTAAACTGTGATGAATCTCCTGGTACTCCTGCATCCATTTGGCTTTTCCTATTTATTCTTCTGTTTGTTTCCTTCACTTTTCTTTGTTGATCACTCTCGAGATTTGTCTTGGTCTGCTCTTTGCTTGTTTATTGTCACTCTCATGTTTTTTCATATTCCTGATTTTCCCTGTGTCAGTATTTTTTCCCTGTCATTTCCTCCCACCTTTCAAATCCATACTAAACCTTCTGTTCTCTTATTTTCATGACAACTTTCAAATCCCATGTTTGATTACTCCTTACCATGAAGAAGTCACAGTAAGGAGAAAAAGGCAATTATTTCATCTCTCTAAAAACTAGAGATAACCATCCCAAGGGTGGAAGAATTTTGCTTGGCTTCTTCATTCAAGAAGGTGACAAACAGCAGAAGTCGGAAAAGAGATGCTAATGGCAAATTCTGAGAATTTGTAGGAAAGGGAATTTTCTAGTGCTATTTTAATTTTGCTTTTGTGTTTCCACCTCTACCTTTTTCTTCCCTACAACAGGCGTTGCTGCTATGCTGAATGAGATTCCCTCTGCCTGGAAAGCAGCAGACAGGGAGGAGCTGAGCACACATGAGCGCTGCCTCAGGCCAGACTAAGTCCTGATAAGATTTTCTCCTCAATATCCACTTGGTCAGCTGCATTGCAGAACAATTGGTACGTGGGTCAACCCACCTCCCTGATTCCAGAATAAACACTGAAGGAAGACCTTGATGGACTCTTCTAGATGAATTTAGGCTGGTTCCCAGAAAGGTGGGGGAAAGCTATGACACTGCAGCTTCTTCAGCTGGATACCTTTTCTGAGAAAACGGTTTGATGTCACTGCCATAAAAGCAGAAGGAACACGATGTCAAGAGTCTAGAGCAGGACCGAGAAATCGTTTGCCTGAGTTTGGATCTTCTTGGTTGTGTGTGTGTAGCTTTAATTTATTTAATAGCATCTTAAGAAAACAATACCTTGAGGTTCCTAAAACTGCTGTAGGCCTGGTCTTAAGCCAAATCTTTAATTACCTTCCTGCCTTTTGATTGTTGACTCTGCCTTGTAATAACAAAACAGATCCTCTATTTTGGATTTGATAGTGCTGGTTAGATCATGACCTTGCTACTGAAATACTGTTTCTTCTACCTCCTTGATCCTTAGAAATATAGGTTATTAAAGGCAGCAGCTTTTTCACATTATTCAGTCTGCAGATGTCAAAATACAGAACAAACTTTCCATGTGAAGAATGTCTGAACTTGCTATTTTGTGTTTTCATTCAAATAAAAGCCAAGGCTTTGTCCCCTGATTTGCAAGGATGAAGTCTCCTTCATAGATTGTCAGCAGAGTTAAATCTTGAAATATTTAGGTATGATGACGTTTCCTTCTTGCAATTTGGCATTTTAACATTTTGACTGACAGTTTTCTTGGTACCAAATAACTCATCTTTACCGTTTGACCTAGAAGCTACTCCCCTAAATTGGCACCACTCTTGGCAATTGCGTTGCACATACCTTGTGTTGGCTTAAATGGGAGTTCCACCTTTGCTTCCAGAGGGTTAACTACAGGTCAAACTCATCTCAAAGCTGCTTCCCAGTTGCCTGGGGTAAAGGTGGATATCTAAGTATACTAATTGGGAAAATAGAGCTTACTTGGTGATTACTTGGTTAGTAATTCGGATAATGAAAATATTAGAGTAGCTTGTATGTGTGGAGGCAAATAGCTCCATTAGGAGGTTATTACCTCAGTAAGGAGAAAAAACAGCTTGCAAACAAAGAATAGTGATGATGGGTGAGCTGAGAGAGCTGTTGAGATGCAAAATAGTTGAGGACTTGAACAAGTGAATGCGTGTGGGACAAATGGGTGTGGTTTTCACTTGCCAGAGCAGAAGCGGGTCTCTGTAACCGCAGAGGAATATTAGTGCGCAGTGATAAAAGTAGAGCAGTAAAAGACATGTGTTGGAAAGCGATCACTGGAGAGAGAAGGGAGTAAAGTTCCAGGATGAACAACAGAATCTCATACATGGCTCTGAACAACCTGAAACCTTCATGTTTGTGAATACCCAGCCAGCCCTATCATTCTGGAATCCTTCTGTTATACTGCATCAAATGATACCTCGGTGTCTTTTCTTGATTCTCTGGATAAACAGGATGAATGTGTTTCATAGTTTAAATGAAAATGGGCCCTGATGAGTTCATGTGGCTGCCTCTGCTTGTCTTAGGCCTGATTTTTGCTCACAGACTGTGCTGAGACCTTCGAAATGTCAGTAGAGCTCTTGTAGAGAAAAATTAACAGAAACATCTTACAATAGCAGGAAGGAATTATAAGATTCCTATTATCAAACACAGACACATTATTATTATTATTATTATTGCCCTGAAAGACAGTTTATGCAGAAGTAAGTGCCAGATGTTCACCCAAAATAACTCAGTTTTTAAAATCAAAATGCAGTTGCCTTTTTCTGAAAGATTTATTCACTTTTCATTGTATTGTCTGAAATCACACTTACATGTAACAAAAGACAGTATTTCCAAATGTAAAGGAAATGAAGCTTATTTGTACTGTCTGAACAGCTGTCTGGGTTTCTAGAGTATAATACCAGTGCCTTAAAACAGATGACAAAAATTAAAGAGCGTAAGTAATTGTAAAATTAAAGTGTGTTTTTTGGTGTGTTATAGGCTATAAAAATCAGATGAAGCATAATAGATTAACATATTTTGATTTTAAGCAGTTTAAATAAAGGGAAAACTGTATGATATTCCCAAGATAATTCAAGGAAAAATGTAATAAAAATCTATTGTAGGCCAGACAGTTGTTGATAGAAAAGAGAAATATATGTCTCTGTTCACTTAAGGCAATGACAAGGAGTTGGTACTTTTTGATGGTTCCCTACCATTAGGAGTAATTGTAACTTTTGTTATGGTGCTGTGCTTATTTTCTGTAGTAAAGAGGTGTTTTCAAAAGGCCTGAAAAACTTGGGTGAAGGAATCTATTACCTGGTAAATACCAGATATATAAAATTTTGTAGATAAGTACTTGCTTGTATTACCAAATCAGAAGGTTTCTGTATCTAGGCTAGTTATTTGCTCATGAAAGGGAAAGCCCTGAGCTCATATTGTAGATAAACTGTTTTGAAATATCTTTAGCTCTGCTCAGAAGCAGAAAAGGTCTTTGACCTATCATCCAGGTGTCTGTACAGCCAGTGTAAATTAAACTGACCACTGGTAGGTCTCTTAAAAAAAGCCTCAACAGTTACTCTGTAAAGTAACCTATTCAGCACTGAATCATTTAATATAGAATTAGTTTCTCCTAAAGATATTATTTGAAGTTCCCTATGATACAAAACATCAATGTGTTCCTTTAAATTTTATTTAGGTACAAGGCAAAACAGGAAAAAAAACCCAGTGAGCCTTGCCTCTTGTGTCTTTATCTGAAGGAACCAAGTGGTTTCAAAAGGAAAGGAGCACATAGGTCTTATTTTAGCCTGCAGGGCTGATTGTGCCTAAATGCTGTCATTGCCTAATTGCTGATTGTTCCTAATTGCTATACCTCTGCACTTGTGTACAGGTACAAGGAGATCCTCAAGTAAAAG
>VXAY01002457.1:809126-914176 GCA_013399855.1 Oxyruncus cristatus | reverse complement strand
AATACAAACATTGAGGAACTTTTTAACCCTGACTGGCCAATAGTATATACAAATCGTGACTGGTTTGTGTTTCGTGACCTTTTATATATGTTGCAATATTCCCGCAGCTCTTCTGTGGCAGAATGTCCTGTGGGGAATTTTTCAGCTGCTGAGCTGTGGCTGCACACCTCTGAGTAAAAAAGTGTTCCAGTCATTATTCAGTGCTGTCACTGTGTCCTCAGCGGATTTTACCCATGGCACATGCATGGCCTTTGGGATTGAAGGCTTTTTTTTTCTAGTGCGATAGCAGCACATGTGTGTTGTTGGCAGGGGTAACGGGGAGTTAATATGCAGTGATTCTTTGGCAGGAATCAGAAACAGTAGCATCAGTTTAGGATCAGTTGCTCTTGGAGGACTTTACTGATGGCTTGGGCATTCAATCCTATTCTGCTTCTCCTAATTGGGACAAGAGAGCATATCTGGAAATCTCAGTGGAGAGGTTTGAAAAGAGGTGTGTTTGGACATGGAAACAAGGCACAGGAAAAATCTGAAGTCTGGGTACAAGGTAAGATGAATTTTTATGAATGGAACCTGGTTTAATCTGACAGATGTGAGACAGAATAAAAGACCTCGTAAGAATGTCCTTAAATCAGTTGGAACTGTTGACATGAGAAGTCACAAGCAGTTTTTGCTTGACAGTGATGTTGATCCAGAGTTCAGACTCCTGAGTGCTGTGCCAGTCCAGCATTCCAGTTTGCAAAGGTGGTGACAGCAACATTGCGCTCTTGTTTCAGCTGAGCCATTATTTGCCCGAGAAAGGAGGTGTGATGGATGTGGTAGGTTTTCCTGTTGCTCCTCTGGTTTTGGGAGGAGGGGGTGGTGAGGGAGGGGCACGTTTTCTGTTCTGTGCTGTGTTCAGGAGCAGGCTTGGTATCCAATGCTTTCACCAGTAAAGCTTTAAGCTAATTTTGCAGCTTAACTCCAAACTGTTGTGTTGACATCCCCAAAAGATGAGGAAAAAATATCTCTCTCATGTGAACTCCCACAGAGTTTAATACTAATGTTTTAAACCTCCTTAATATATTTTTGTTTGCTTCTGGACACACTGTAGAATTTAATACACAATTATATCACACCTTCATGGCAGGGACAAAAGATAGGGAAATATTTACTATAAAAATAAAAAACCAGCATTAAATAAATTTCTCCAGAATGCAACAGATGACAAATAGGATTAATCTGAATTTCTCCATGTAGTTTTCTTATGCTTACTGAAGCTTTTAAGATAATGGCCATGGAATTACAGAGACCTCAGAATAGGCTTTCTGGGACTACATCAAACCAGAGATTCACAACTATTTAATGTGTAGTGCTCAAAGAATGTAATTTCAATTAGTATTAAGAATTCAAATGAATTTTGTTTTTATGTCTGCATGCTGCTTAGAATATATTTGATGCAGAAGTCACCTCAGCCCTCACACTGGTTGATCCAGAATTGCCTAATTTATATCCTGGAGTATTGTTTCGTTGTGTGTTACTGAATTCAGTGAACTAAGGCTTATTTCTCTGAATAGGAGGCTTTGAATTTTACTGGTGTAAAACAGCTGGGATGTATATTCCATTGGCAAAAATGTTTCTGGGGACTGGAACTGCTTCTGTCATCAGAGAAATTACTCCTCCGCATTATTAGAGAAATCCCTTCCCCCATGAGCTGCATTTTACTCCTACAGATTTTGGAGTTTCCCATCCTTTAGGGTGCTACTCAGGTTTTTAGGTCATACATTGTGTATCTTCAAACCACGTGACAACATTACTAATTTTTAAAGGGGTAATTTATGTAAGAGTTCATTTTTATCACATCTACTATTTTTTAGCTTCCAAAGGGAGACCAACAAAACTTAACCTGGAAATAAATATGCATAGTTTTCCCTTTCCCTCTTAACTCTACATCTCTCTCCGCCCTCATGGAGATGTTGAGAGTAGTATTATCTTAACTAAACTGCATATTGGTAATGGCCAAGTAAATGTATTAGACATTAATAAATTTTGGCTCTGAATTGGAGGGTTTCTCCAATAATAGTGGAGAGAAAATCTCCCAGCTTGCCTTTAGGGTGGACCATGAGTACTTTGTGAACAGGGACGTATTCAGGATTGTTTACATGAGCCAAGGTTTGGTGACCTGATGAATCCCTGTTTAATCCCTGTCCCTATCACGCTTAATGTGTAGCTTTGACTTTGGTCTTTCATGCTGCTTATCAATAATATTAATGATTGCAGGTGGATAGGTTGTATCAACTTAACTTGATGATGTATTCTGATGCACAGTCACTGGAAATTATCTTTTTTCACCTTTCTTTTCAGTCTGTATTTCTGCTCTTGTCTTTTTCGTATTTGTATTGGACAGACACCAAATTTGGATGTGGCGTGAATCTGACGGTCCAAAAATGGTTTGTGGAAAACCTAATTAAAGAACTGGAAAAATGTTCAAAGTTCAAAGCCTGGTTAAATGAAATTTGAAGACTCTCAGCCTCCAGTGTGGATTTGTTACAGGTATTAGAGACAAGGTCTAGAATTACAGTGTGATAATTCTCAAAGGGATGTATGAAAAACAGCATCAAAGCATTAACTAATATAATACTAATTAGAACACTAAAGCATTCACTAGGTGAGTATCTACTCATGTTTCTTGACATTCAAGTTGTTTGTAACAAAAAAAGATCATGCTAGAGGGCCGGTTTACATTAAAAAAGCAGGGTCTTGCTCAGATTTGATAACATTAGAAAATGTTGCAAGCAAAGCATTTCTTTACATTGAATATTGTTTCCTTGAGTAAGTACCAGATGGTTTTTAAGGAAGGGGGAAAAACTGGAGTGTTTGTTAAAATAAACAAATACATATGGGGCTAGTCCAAAGCCCAAGATGTCAGTAAAACAATTTCTGCTCATTTAACTAAGCATTAGGTCAGGCCCGTGGACTCCCCCAACAGACAGTACAGATCGGACTCTTTTTGTGTCTGTCCAAACAGTGTGTTTGGAATGCTTCCAGCAGGGTTTGGCTCTGATCTGACATTAACTTATTTCAGCTTGTTAAGCCACTACTATATGATTTAAATAAATGTTATTTTAATGGATGCTGATAAAAAGAGACATACTTCATGACATGTAGTTCAATTTCTGAGCCTGGCTGCTTAAATACCTCAGTTTTGCCAGCACATAAATAAGTTTTCATTAACAAAAAAACCCCCCATGGATAGCTTGTGAACATCTGAAAAGCCTAGGAGTGTATTTTGGGGAAAAAAATCATTTCAGTTTAGAGGCTGAACTCTTTGTTGAGTGAATTTCACAGAACTGTTTCATATAGAAACCATTTGGGAAAGTTTATTTGTGTAATCCTTGACTGTTGTGTTTCGATTGCAATTTAGATCTCTATGGAATTAATGAAAGCAAACTGTGTAGTAGTTGCACACGTGAAGGAAAAAGGTTACATTTTCATCACATAAATACAGAATTAACTAAGAGTCCTATTCTCACCGAAAGTCTAGGTAGCCACAAATATTAAAGTCAATGCTTAGAAATCATGGTGAACATTTATTCTTGCTAAACCTCATGCATTTCTTGTTAGCCCAGTCTAAGCCTGCTAAACTTTTTGTTCCTGAAGTGCCTCATCTCTGCTGGACCTACCTCTCCTTCTGGCTTGGTGTTATCCCCAGGCTTG
The DNA here is from genome assembly GCA_013399855.1 of Oxyruncus cristatus. Taxonomy (NCBI): domain Eukaryota; kingdom Metazoa; phylum Chordata; class Aves; order Passeriformes; family Cotingidae; genus Oxyruncus; species Oxyruncus cristatus. Next base: position 910,483 of record VXAY01002457.1, on the reverse strand, counting down.
GTAAATGTATGTCCAATTGCGACCTTCCAATCGTTATTAGCAATGAAATGAACAAAAATAATATTGCTAGAGCCATAGATGTAGGTGCGAATGGTCATTAATGTGTCAGAAAAAGAGGCAGCTGATTAATTTGCACTCTTTGTGTCGCAGTATACTTGGTATCTCAGTTCTTAGTTTTTTTGCAGCATTCAGTGAACTGACCTGTTCAGTCTGGAGTTGTACGTCCTGTTGAAAAGTTGTGTTATTTTGTAATGCCCCTGTAGGATATTTCAAGAGTCTTATGAAAACAGAATAATACTGTGGTGGCCTGATGCTCAAGATGGATCTGTGTCAAAGTCCTTTAGCTAATTTTGTGGAAAAAACCCAGGGAAGTGGGATTAGAGGACTTGAAATCTAAGTCTGGATTTTGGGTTTATGGCCTTGGCCATCATAAATGAAGAGAAGCCTCTCTTGAATAGGGAAGTTTTCAGTCACAAATTACAAACAAACTATAAAGTTAAAAAAGAAAAAGGAAAATAGCTCCTAAGTAACAGACCTCTTTTTATAAGATTAACAAAGTCTTGGCCATGAGAGGAGCTGGCATCTGTTTCTCCTCTCTCTCTTAAATGTTTCTCATTTTTTATTCCCCATTCCAGGTGAAACCTCTGTGGAAATAACTGTTCATTTTCACCCCATTTAAGTCACCAGAAAATCTTAGTTTGTTGTTGAGATGGGACTTTGCTCTCCTTGTGTGGCAGCTGAGCACTGCTGATTCCTGGGATCCGTTTGACATGACAAAAACATGACGCTTGCTCTTAGATCTTTAGCTTCAAGCACTGCTGGAGAAGATGTAATTGTCTGCTGTTTTTTTAAGTATAAACCCATTAAAAGTAAGTATTAACATATACAAGGGTAAAACTGCTAAAGCAGTAACTGAGCATCATTTTGTGACACTGGACAAACATCCTGCCTGTATCTTAGGAACATTTTTTTTTTCACTTTTCTGTTCAGCTGATTTATTACAATCAGTCATGTTGAAGGGTGCCTGAACTTGCTTCCTCTTTCCTTTGTAGCTTCCTTATTTTAGCTCAGATGGGACTTTGCTTTACATCACATAATGTGGTAGAAGGTCTGTTATTTAACCTAGGACCAGGGTCACACGACCAATCTTTGCTAGTCTAAAATTAAATGTAAACAACACTAAAATATAGTGAATAATTCTCAACTTAAACTTGGGGCTGCCAAGTAGAACAGTATTTTATCATTTTACAGTAAAACATAATTAGAATAATGACTGTTAATGTTTTAAGTTTTTTTGTAAAATGGATATACCAAACCTCTCATTCCACAACAATGTTATTGCAGCTGCACTCTATTTGTTGAGGGCTTGAGGAGACACTTCCTATTTTGTTTGATTTATGGCCTTATAACATCACAAATAGTGAGAATTTTCCACTGAACAATGGATGGAAAGGACAAAATTATTTTTAAAATCGATCATGTCTCATAAATTGTTACTTCTACTCTGTATTCAGGTATTTCCTACTTCTGCAGAGTTTTTTTTCCCCTCTTGATCATAATGAATGTATTTTCAGTGAGCTTTGAAATTTCACTCGTATTACACTGACAGGATAATATTTACAATGGAATTGGTTGTCTAGGAAAGCTGAAGTTAAAAATAAATAACCATGGACTGTGGTTTTAAGACATAAGCTATTAAAACTTTAATATCAAGATTAATTTTTTTATTTGTGGCTTTGGTGGTTTTTGTTGTTGTGTTTTGTTTTTTTTTTTTATTGTTGCCCTGCCTTTATTTGGTTCGAATTTGTAGATGCAGCAGTTTGAGCAATTCCAAGACAAATTGCCACTAAAGGATAAGAAAGGCTGGGAAATGTTGCATATCTTAATCAATACTCCATGAAGGCACTTGGGTACTTATGGAGAACAAATCCAGAGTTGCTGAGAATTAATCCTGCTTCCTTGGTGAAACCTCATGGGTTCAGAAGTGTATTTATGTTTGTTCCAGAATGCTTCCAAATATAATTGAGACTGGACAGGTATCCAGGCATATTCTTTATTGTGTTGGGTGTCCTAAAAGCATCTGTGGTTGTTTTTCTCCTGATCTGGCGTGGGATTAGTTCCCATTTGGATCTTGCTTTGATGGATGTGTGTGGTGAGCAAGACGGCTCCAGAGGCTGATTTTATTGTAATGCATTTGGGGCAGACAGAAATGAGAAAAAGACCTTTTCCCTCAGTCAGAGAAAACAACTTAAATACTAAAAAAAAGTGAAATAATGTGAGAAGATGCAGAACTTTGTTCAGCTGTTAGGGTTTTTGTGGGTGCTGCCTTACAGCTAGGAAAACTCCAAGCAGCTTTGCCAACATTTGTGTTGGCTATGGAATCCAGACAAGTGTTGTATTCCACCACTGGCCCAAACATACATGAAATGCTTCTTTTTACAGTTTAGTGTCACTCTTTTTTTTTTTATTATTTAATGCAGCACCGCTCGGAGAGACTCATCAGTAAATACAGCCAAAACTAGAGCTATTGTAGGTTGGGAGGCTGTGTGTGCCAGAAATGGGACTTCTCCTAAAACAATCTTCATGTGACCGTGATTCACAGAAATTTCAGTTGTTTTTTTTAAAAAAAGCCCAAACAAATCTGTTAAAGGTCATAAACCACTCACCTTTGTGTATTAGCTCTGCTGCATGAAGGGAGTAAGTGGCTCGTGAACAGCGTGTTCCCATTGTTTGCGAGACATTTTAAAGGGAAATCTGTGGCTTCAGTGTTGCAGGGTGACCTCAGTCTCACAGCCTGACACGGGTGAAGCTTTCATAACCTTCGCTCCCCTATTGCATAAGCTGAAAAGGGCAGTGTCACTTGTAACAGGGCCAAGGAGCCAAGACCCTATCTCAGTTTTCATTAAGAAAAAAAGAAAGAAAGGAAAAGAAAATCTATATTATATGTCATCAATATCCCCTTTGTCGTTGTTTTATCTGCTTCATTAGAAGTTTCCTCACCAAGTCCAGACGAGGGTTGCTGCACGTGTGTGTCCCTGTGCATGTTGCTCTTCGAGTATTCCTCTCTTATTTGCTGTGGCTTTTAGTAAAACAAAGCTCGGAGCAAAGTGGTGAAAGCTTGGACACGGGTTTTGAAACTGTCTCTCGAGTTCCACAAGCACTGCTATTGCGAATTATTATTCTGAAAAAAAAGAAAAGCTAGTTTTCTGTCACTTAAAACAGACAATTTAAAACAATTTCTGCACTAAGTGTGAAGTTTTTAAAAGCCTAAAAGCCAAGTTTTTGAAATGGGTGGGATTTAAGCATAGAGATTAAAACTGAATTATTCTGGTTAGATTTTCCATCTAAAATATTTGCATGACAGTGCTGATATTTTGTTTAAAGATTAAAAATGCAGTGCAAATAGACTGTCTTTTTAATGGAAAATCAATATGTTTAGAACAGAAAACAAAACAACTTAATTTTGGGGGGGTTGATTTTTAGAATAAAACTTGAACTTTTCAAATAAGGATTTCTCCAAGCCACTAGAAATGTTTATTGTGTAATGCTTTAAAGAAAGCCTGGTGACATAACACTTGTTTTTACTAAGAGCTTCAAGAAACATTGACTTTATAGATGACAGTCAGTTACTTTGATTTTTAACTTTGTGGCAGGCAAAACAATATTAGAAGAACCTTGCCTGAGTTGAAGCAAATGAAAGCTGAATTTTCATTTGGCTGAGAGTTATGGCACTGCACCTGCACAAATGGATCTGGATCTGTGTTTGTTCTCACAGAGAAAGGGTGGTTGGGCAATCCAGCATCTGTTCATTAAATATGTGTACTTGTGCCTGAAGGCAAGGACCAAGCCAGAAGTCCTGCTTCGTGTGACCTGCTCTGTTCAAGAAGCCTCATCCATATATTGCTCGGTCTTGCAACACTGGCTACAATCTTTTGTGAACTGGGATTTTTGGAACAAATCTAACTAGTGAGAAAACAGAAAAAAGTCCCAGTGTGTGAGATGCGTGATGCAAAGCCTTTGAGAAAACTGTGAGCACCGGCGAAGTAATCCAAGAAGTCTTTTCACTCAGGACAGAACCTTTCCCTCACCAAGCTTTAAGTTATTACATGAACTATGAAATTAGCTAAAGCTCAGATGGTTGTTAGAAATAGAGATGAATATGCCTAATTTTAAAATAGATTGGTTGATCTGTTCCTTAAGATTACGTAGAAACTCCTCGTCCAGGAAACAGAATAATAACTTAATTGTGCAGATGAGAAACAAAACAAAGAGGTTGCACTGCAGAAAAACAAATGTTGGTATATGCTGACAGAAGTGGAGGAAGCTTTCCCGGGCCATGAAAACACAGTATGGTTGAATGTGATGATAGGATTTGAATGTTTGTTTGTGTTTGGGGGTTCTTTAAAATGAATGCGTATTTCTTTAGTTGGCAGATTGTTTTCTTCCCATGGATAAAGGGGTTTTTATCCTGGCCAGTAATTTAGAAATTCAGTAGATTTAGCAAGAATATGAAGTGTGAGATCTTAATATAAGCAACGTTTTAAATGCCTTAAAGGTCTGTTTAAGTTGTGTTTTTAAGGAATAAGGTCAATGCAGTTTTGAAGTGGATCTCCCCGTTCAGCCTTCCTGTGCAAGGGCTCATACTGCAGAGCAGCCAGTGCCTAATGAACAAAATTAAAATGGAAAACGTGCTCCAGAAGCACACTGGAAAAAATTGCTGTTTACGTTTGTACAACCATCTCAAGACCCGTGTGTGAATCCTGGGAGGGGCTGAGAACTTTTCAAGTGGCCTGTTGCTTCTGGGTTGCTTTGAAACTTGCTGAGTAGATAGCCCTGGAAGTCTGCCAAAGCCAGAGCCAAAGCTGCAGCAAACGGCTCAGAATATTTTGCTGGAGAGGTACATGTTTTTTTTACTGGAAAAACCAAGAGCATATTCAAAGAAAATAGCACAGAGACACTCTGCTCTGTTTTCGTGGAAAAGCTGGCAGCTTTTCAGGTAATTCATAGGCTGAAAAAGCGGTGTGAACATTGAGTAATAAATATCTTCTGTTGTTTATTTTCAGGGAAACAATTTTTGTAAATAGGCATTTATTAAGGAAATATGAAACAATCTTAGCAGTGCTTACTCCTGGTAGTAGTACTCTTTTTCCTTTGCCTGTGTAACTGTGAGTATAGGTCAGAGAAGCACATCAAAGTTTGAGTGGTTTCTCTGTGTAGATCCACGCACACAGCAAGGGAAGCAGTCCCTTGTTGAGAGCATTTTGTGCTAAGGAGGCCGTGTTTGCCTCTGACTCGAACACCTCCAAACAGTCCCTTCCTGACTTAAGTGTTTTGGCTCAGAAAGAAAGGAATAATTACAGAGTGATTTAAAAATAATTGGAAAACATCTGCCTCGTGTTTTGCCTTTCCCCTTTTTGTTTGTGCCCTGGTCTGCTAAGGCAGTGGTTTTGAAAGCATAAGGCATCTTTGTGTCTCAGTTGGCAAATAATAGGTCACAGAAACCAAGTGTTGGGCAGCTCTTCCTTGCCTTTGCTCTCCCCCCCCCACCATGGTGGTCTTCCCAGGGCAAGGCTCTGAACAGTAAATCTGTGTTTTGCTAAAATACCCTGCATGAGACAAAAGACCTCGAAGTTTTAGTTTCCACTGCTGCTCAAGAGTTAGTGGTTTAATTGTTTTTGATGCAGAACACATGTTGCCTTTTGGCCAGTGACAAGAGCGTTAAGAAGTTAGAACGCTGCTGATTTATTTTCAGCATGTTGCTTTAAATTAATGTGTGACAGGAAAATAAAGAACCCACTACTGTAATTGCTTTCTGAAACATCACTTTGGATTTAGAACAGTCAACTGTGCCAGAGGATTTCTTGAATACATAAATTTCATTAACAACATTTATAAGATTTTCTTTTTGTTGGCCATGTTCTCTAAACTTAATTACCTAATTTGTGTTAGAACCATTCATTAGAAAGAATAATATCATATTTCTGTGATGGCTTTTTAAAATCCTGTATAATCTGTCAAGTAATAGATCTTACCTCAATTCCAAGAGTAGATTTCTTCCGTATTCTTTCATTACAAAACTCTCACACAACTTTTTATCAAAATTAAACTAGTTAAATGTTATTACTACTTCTTCTTTCCTGAAAGAGAATTGTGAACTGCCTCTTCAGTTGTAAACTTCTGTCTTGGAGAAAGTTAATTGCATTAAAACAGTTCTGATGCATCTTTTGGCTGATAGGTGATGATAACACTCTGAATCTTGGGGGAAGAAATCCTTACTATCAGCTGAAAACTAAGCAAGTGTTCTTAGCAAGTTTAGTTTAAAAGATTTAAGCTAAAAACTGATTTAAAAGGGGCATTTCTACATGCCTTGTAAATCCTATGTGCTTGCTGCAGGATCCTTCGCAATTAGTTGTCCTAAAGAATCTTTCAAAACCAGTCTGTTTAAACTTTTATTGCCATTACTTCTTTTTTGTTTTATTGAAACATCATCTACATTTGTGAGTGGGTACTGCATATTCACTTTGATGGTCAGTGTAATCACAGAATAAAAGGACGGCCTCTATCCGCAGAGAATTCTTCCTGGACCTTATCTGTAGTGCCTTGTGTGTCCAGTACGGGCCAAAATCACCCCTCCACTTGTACAGACTTCAACCTTCTGGAAGCTGAATAGGCATTGTTTGTGGTACCCTTTCTATTTAATTTCTGTTTCATACTCGAATGCTTGTTTTTAGTAAATAACAAATAGGTTTCAGTCGCTGTGCAGTCACAAGGGCTCCGATCCTAAGAAATGTTGGATGTAGTGATCTCAGGATCAACAGTAAGAGCAATTAGGAAGATCCACATGTCAGCTGAATGTTGTCTTTCAAAGCTTCCAGCTTCATCCATGGAATTGTTTTCTTTCGTGATTTGCAAAAACCAAGGGAGAAGCTGGGTATGATTATAGGGAGTTTTTAGTCATAGGAGAACTGAGCTAATTACATTTACTGTGGAAAGCGTGAAAAATGAAAACCAGAAATAAAATTATAATCCAAGAGACGAATCCCTGGCAGAAACTGATGGCAATGAAGGATTGTTCAGTGCCTGATAGAAACGTTTACTAGTCTTGTAATTTTGCGTATTTTAAGTATTTAATGAATCTTTATGGACGTTTTAAAATAAGTTGTTTGATTTCCACTGAGCCAGGGAACGCTGTGTCTGCCATATACTCACCCATATAAGTCAATTGTATCAAGGAGACTTTTTTTGTGCTACACTTGCAAAAATTCCGGGAGCAGCCCCAGCTCCTGGTCCACTTCCTACCATTGTCATAAATCACCAGTTTGATGTTTTGCCTTACTTGGGAAATTCTTCTGTAAATCGGTGGCTGCCCTAAAATCTGTTGTTTATGAAAGTATGGTGAGAGCTTCGCTCTGAGGTCTTTAGTTTTTTTCCTAGGACTCACACAACATATTTATTTTCTTCCTCTCTGTCCAGGTTCTGTAATATTTGATTTTCAAAGGAAGTTTTAAATACTCTAAACCTGTAATTATTGATGTTTCAGTAACGAGCTTTGAGCAGGCTAACGTTGTGTTAATTAGGTAATAATAAACTCCAGTTATAATTTTTTGAACTCTTACCACTGCTTCTGAAATGTGGATTGTTCTGCTGTGAAATAGCTTTTAATTACAAAGTCATACAGATGCCATTTTGAGTTTAAATCTTCCATGTCTTCATTAGGTGACTTTTTAAATTCACCCACCAGGTCTAAATCCTAAGCAGAAAGGGCTCTTGGCAGATTTTATCATTGTAGAAATGGAGTTTTTTATTTGTGCATAAAATATTTTGCTTTGTTGGGAGGGATCTATAGAAATCACATACACTAAAAACAACTAATCATAGCTGATCATATTTTCAGGTCCAATGTTCCTACAAGTCCAGCTATTTTTCTTGCTGTATTTCTTTTGAGATAAGCCTAAATCGTATAGAGCCTTCATTGCCTTTTGGCCAGTGAATGAATAGTAAAAGTATTATTGAAGTGTTTTAAAGTGTTGTCAATTATTAGTAGATGTGATTGACACTGGAAATCTTTATTGATTACACAGGTTTTAACTGTGACAAATTTTCTTCTCAGTTGTGTTTGCATTTCCCAGCACTTATTTAACAAATATAATGTATTTAATTAATTATTATTCATTAATTAGCAGCTGCACAAAGTGGTGAACCCGTGCAAATGAGGAGGCAGTAGCATCCAGAATGCTTGAGTCAGGAAGATGGAAGGTCTTGAAACAGGCTAAGTTAAGAATTTTAAGTTTTATGGGCATAAAAAGGAAGTCCTTTATAATAACTTGGATTGTCACAATTACTCTTTGGGTATATACCGATCATGCAAGCAAATATTCCTTAGGGCTTTATCCTGTTTTCATTGAGATAACAGCAATTCCTGTTGATCCCAAGGTTTTCCCAGTCTGTTTCCACAGGGCATTTAGGGATATTACCGTAGCATAATAAAGCAGGTTGTTTTCCAAAGAGAGGAATGTGCTTTAATTTGTGACCTCACACATGGAAGTGTTTTCACGATGTATTTGTAGATTCACTGAGAGTAAGTGTTGCCACAAAAAGAGGCAGACGGATTCAGGCCATTAGAATATAATTCACAGAGCTTCAAATAGTTGAACTGTGTTCCTGCTGGTTATTTCAGGAGCTGTCAGACTGACTGCTCCCTGTGGTTACTAGGCAGTTTCAGTCATTGCACAGGATTTATTAAGAAATCTCTCTTCACAGGGCAAAATAGCACTTTCTGAAAACACTGTAAATCCCGCAATGTTCTGACAGGCACTGCTTTCAAAATGTGTATTTCAGATGAAACTAAGTAAAATAAAATGGTAACCTGTGAATCCTCCATACCCTGAGTATGCCAGGTGTAAGATTTACACGTGGTAGTGCAGTGCCTGTCTCTGAAGGTAATTCATAGCAGGTGCTTGGGAGGGTAGTAGAGCAGCACAACGGCGGAGTGGACTCGACAGCAATTGTAATCCTTTTCAGAGATCTACTCATCAAACCAAAACAGCACTTCAGGTATGTGGTATCTTGCTATACATCCGGTATTTTTACAGTCAGAACTCAGGTCTGTTATGAAGGGCCTAAGCCCCTTTTGTATTGAGGCACTGTACAAGCACACAGCAAGAAAACTTTACTCTCCTTCTCTTTGTTGAGGACGAAAGCTTTGATATTAATGGCACAACCCCGCTGCCAGCATAGCTTATTTCATCAGTAACAATTTGGGAAAACAAATGTCAATGGTAACGCAGTTTAAAAAAAAAAACCCTACTTGTTTCTGCAGCTTCTGAGATTTCTCTTCAAATCTTTGTTGTCCTCCCAAATGGAATGGAATGTGTAATGCAGTAATAGAGAAGACTTTTCCAGAAGAGAGGTGATTGAGATGTGCCTTAAAATCGGTAGGTTAAAAATGTCTTTTTGACACTACTGTGAACTCTAATGCCTCTCAGACTAATATAAATATGAAATTGTGCATCTAAGGAAAAACATCCTGTTCAAATCTTGCCCTGAAGTCATCAAATTGTGCCATGTTGTTTTATTATGTCAGAGGACAGCTAGCAAGAACACATCAGAATACAGAAGGTGAAATGTAGAGCTTTGCTGGCAGAATAAACCTGAGGACTATTGATGAAATCTCTGCCTTTTCATTCAGGCTCTGGGCAAGAATTTTCTGTTATAAGAAAATACATATATTTTTAAATACTTCTAAAATGTTTACTCTGAAATTGGAAGCAGTTCCTTCCAAGTTTACATGGTCACGTCTCATACAAAATCCATCATTTAGGTAAGCACCTTTTCTTACAGACAACCTTTATATTAATCAGAGGGAAAGCACAGTTCTGTAAACTCATCTGGGTCGCATTTGGTCATTTCATGCCAGACCTGCAGCACTACTTTGCCTTATACTTCATTTTATCAGAGAGGTTTGTCAAGAACTATTCACTTAGAGTCTCCTTTTTCTGCTTTAAATGAAAACAGAAGGTGTCATGGGGTGGATGAAAGAGGCAATGAATGTTTCTTAAACTGCCTCTGAGTAATTATTTTAACAGCAATCTTTATAATAGACAGCAGAGAGAATCTGTGTTCTTTGGTCTTCCTTTTTCCTGGAGTATTCCCCTATAGATGGTGCAAGTTGTTAATACTGAAGTGCTTCATTTCTTCATCCTGTAGGCCAAACAAAAACAGTCATGCCAAGAGTCCTTTTTGGTAAAGATATGGGAAATAGATAGGATCAGAAAAGGATGAAACACAGATGTATTTTTACTGAGCCCCAAAAGTCAGTCTTATGGGAATTTGCCTTTAATATTTATTCTTAGGCCTCTTGGCTTGGCTCTTTTCTCTGTGAAGTTGACTTTGCTGTTGATAAACCTTCAGAGATCTAAACAAAGACCTAAAGTTTCAACAAACTTAGCATCTAATTTAGCAGTTACAATCTTGAAAAACAAAGTATTAAGGATTTATCTTTCAGACTGCAGCACTATAATACCCTGACCATAAGGTTCAACAGCTAATAAAAAGAAAAAAAAAAACATTGTCGTAAGCATTATCTTTCTGAAGTTGATTTCTGACAAGCAGTTTTGTTATTAAATGCTCTGTTTGGAGAATTTTCTGTTACATCAGTTTGACTTAGATTTGAACTCAGTTCCAGAGGTGAATATTCAGCGCTGCAAAGTGGGTACTCCACCCAATGCACTGATTATTCAGGTTCAGGAGATTTCTCTTCCAAATTTCCCACCCAACGTGTAGGGACAGAACACTTGAGATGACACAACTACTTTCTGTATTTGTGGGAACTGTTGCTATGAGCAGATCCTAATCCCATATGTAATGTTTCGTTCGCAGAAAACAGAAAAAACTAACAACTCCCCACATGCCACCCAAATAATCAAGAATTATTTATGACTGTTCTTAAACCATTTGAGTTTGTTCAGAGCATTTGATTACTTGATAACCTTGAAGCAACTTGAAGATGTGAACTTTTATTTGATAACCTGTACGAATGCTCTTATCTCAGACTGAGTCCTCACAGCAAAGAAATCTGGACCTGTAATCTCAATTAATTCCTGCTGCAACTGAAGGATTTAGTAGCTGCAGTAAGAGGAATTTCCTTTTCATCGTCTGTACTTTCTTCTCAGCCCCTGGTTGAGAATCTGTGCCATTGTCATAACTTTGAACTTCTCTGAGCAAAATGCTGACTATAAGAAATTTAAATCTAGATTTATGTCAAGTGCAGGTGAGTTTATCTGAGTAAGGCAAGGAGCTTGAATCTGCACAGTGTGTATCCTTGAGACGGTCCAAACCCGACTGGACAAGGCCCTGGACAACCTACTTTAGTTACTGGACACAACAATTGGACTGAATGGTCTCCAACCTTCCAACCGTTCTGTGCCTTTTTTTTTTTTTTTTGTACTGGAAAAATGAATTATTATTTTCCCCGCATGGGAATGTGAAATTACACCACATGATCTTTGCAGTCCAGTGTCTGCTGTTATGCATAAAGGAAATGGGGTGAAGATAGAGAAGCCAAAAGTACGTAGATCATTAGTAAAGCATTTTGCTCTCCAGCTTCTTTACCTTTGCAGGTTTTCAGGGTTCAAGGTGAAGTTGTGCTCTCAGAGGGGCCTCCATCACGCACACATTAGAGACTGTTTAATAATCATATTTGCATGAAGCCCACAATACCTGTTTGCATACACCCTATTTTAGCATACTCAGCCTTGAACCTAAAATACTGCCCTGGAAGCATGATCAGTGAGGTACCATTGCACAAAAAAAGCACTGTTGTTTAGGAGATCCTGTAGAAATTACCCTGGCAATTACACTAATGGATGTGTCTTTCTGTAATGGTTTGGAAAGCAAAAGTATGCTAGTAGCAGGAGTTATTTTTTCTTCCTAATTGGTGTCATTTTGTTCATTATTTAATGCTAAAAGCAGGAGGAGTGTAACCAGAAAGGTTGATGCATGTAATTTATGGAATAGAACCAAGTGTTCAAGTTGTCTGAATACAATGTTTTAATGTGAAGCCCTAATGTTAGCCCATTTTTTTTTTTATCTTGAGGATTTCTGTAACTGCAAGTTTGACAGTTACCTTGTGAGTTAGATAAATGTCTCCATGGAAACTGCATGACCTGTAAAAACATAATTTAAAGAGGGAAATTACACATTCTGGCTAGTCACTAATCACAATCCTCTTAACATTCCTTCACAGTGTAAGTCTTTTGGGCTATAGGTGTAATTTTTGCTCTTGGGATATCCTTCTTTCTTCTTTCTTCAGGTATTTTAAAAAAGTCTCTTTCATTAAAGTTCACTTCAGCAGTGTGTGTCAATTAAATGAACATGAAAAGTAAGACTTGCATGCATAAATTTAGATAAAAAGGATGATGGTTCTGACTGTCTTGTTGTTTCAAGAATTTGAAAAAATTACAATTTTAGACAGTTTTTCATACTGAGTTGCAGTCTTTTAAAACCTCTTATTACTTAAAAAAAATTGTAATAATGATTTTTTTTTCTTAAACAGTGCTTGCCTGACTTGATTTTCAACTACATTTTGAATGACTTTAATGATTCCATTTCTGAAAGTGTAATTGAAATAATAAATAGCTATTTAATGGGGGTTTTTTGTTGTTTGTTTTTTTTTAATTTTATTTTCCTGATGTTAAAAGTTCCCCATTCCAAACTTTCTTAACTTCAGAATGAAGGCAAAGTGGGAGCTTATACCAGCATTCTTGAGGTAAGAAAAATAGACAGTTCAGATGTATTTTGAATTTATTTTTGATAAATTTTCACTTGTTTTTGATTTGATAAATTTTGATTTATTTTTGAGTTTCAGGGTTAATGCTTAATGTAACCACTTTACTTCTGGGTCTTCTGTGGGTTTCTTGGTTGAGCCTTGTGTGAGAGGTTTGCACTGCTCAAGTGTGAGGATTTGCACTGATTCTTAGGTCGAGAAGATGTTTCTGGGCTAAGCTTAAGTTTCCATAACCGTGGAGCAGCTGGTGTGGCACAGGGCTTAGAAATGTCTCTTCTAATTAGAATGAGAAGTCTGGGGAGTTGAAGCAAAGAAGTTAGGAAGAGGTACCTTCCTCCCCTCTTTCAGTGGTTTCCGACATTTTTGTGATGTTTTAGTCAGAATGGCTTGTTAACTGGGAAACCTGGAGATATTTCTAAATGAAGTTACTACAGAATTTCCAGCCTGTTGCCACAGACAAAGCTCAGACCTTTGCCCGGGAAGGTCTGCCAGGGAGAGCCCAGGCTTTGCTCAGGGAAAGGTTAGCTGGTGCCAGCAACAGCACAGTGGTAGGAGGCAAAAGTTAAAGAGAGTGGGGAAAAGGCAAGTTATTCCTGCAATATCTCTAACAATAACATCTCACAGCTCAGACTCCCCCACTGGAGCCTGGAACTCTGAGTGCATCTTCTTCGTATCCTCAGGATACAAAATGAGGACAATGAGGCAAATGAGGATACGTGGGGAAGGGGTTATAGGGAATATACAGCCAGATGGGGTGGGTTCCTCTCTGTTTGACACCAGTTGTTGAGACCTGGTGAGAATTGTGACATAAAAATTAACAGGCAGTTGGTTTCTTTACACCCCTTAACTGCAAAGGAAATGGAATGACTGGCAGCTTGAGGCTTCACTTTGGTATCTTTGTGTTACTTAAGATTGCTGATTTCTAGGTAAATCAGTTTTAAAATGCACTTATGCTATCTCTTTCCCTTTTTCTAGTATATTAGAAAACGTTGGCAATCAAGGAAGGAATGAATTGTGCACTATGCCCAGTATGTCCAATGCCTGTAGAAAACAAGGCCAGAGTAGAATTACATGCACCTTGAGGAACAATCTCAACCTTTCTGTTTTCTGCTTCCATACAAGCTGTCCAAACAAAAGTGAATATCCCTAGAGAGGTGCCCAAAATCACAGAATCATAGAATCACACAGGTTGGAAAGGACCTCGGAGATCATCAAGTCCAACCCTTGATCCAACACCACCACAGTTACCAGACCATGGCACTGATGCCACGTCCAGTGTCACCTTGAAAACCTCCAGGGATGGAGAATCCACCCCCTCCCTGGGCAGCCCATTCCAATGGCTGATTACCCTCTCTGTAAAGAATTTCTTCCTAATATCCAACCTAAACCTCCCCTGGCACAGCTGAAGGCCGAGCCCTCTTGTCTAACTGCTGATTACCTGGGAGAAGAGACCAACCCCCTCCTGGCTCCAATCTCCTGTCAGGGAGCTGTAGAGAGTGACACATTTTATTACAGTATTACATTCTACTCTCCTAGAATCTTGGTTTTGATAGTATCAAAGTGTTTTGTTCTTAAGGTACATGAATAAGCTTCCTGCACACAGACAGCCTCCACTAACAGAATATTGTTATTGTCTATCTCAGTTTGTAAGAGTCCATAGGAACTGTAGGTCTGTCCCTCACGTTGTGCTCATTTGATGGTGCAGAGTGGCTTTCCTGGGCATTAACAAAGTCTGGAGAGGTAACGTCAAAAAGTGCTTTGTTGTGTAGAGTAACTGCATGTATTGGTTTTCTGCTTCGAATATTTTAAGTCATTTCTACAACCACCTCCTAGTCTGCAAAATTAGCCTCTCCTCCTAAGCGCCACACTTGAATCCCTCTGATGTCTAAAGCTGAACACATGAAACCAGAGGCAGAAAGATGAAGAACGTTTCCTATAAGCGTGTCAGAAAGGTTGGGGTCAGATTAATAAAAGTAGACTATCAGCTACTAAACTGAGCCCTGAATTGCTCGTCCAAGAGCTGCTGGAGTTTAAAAATATTTTAAGAGAATCCCTAAATGCTTCTTAAGACTGTAGCTGCTTGGCACTGCTTTTGACTTTTGGATGATTCCCTGTTCTTTAGTACAGTGACCTTTGCTTATTGGTGAACAGCGCTGGGCAATAGAGCAACCTTAAAGAACATTTTAGGCCTGAGCAGAAGTTAATGGTTTTTAGAGCTAAGTCACACATGGGTGGATATTTACAGTGAAGAAGGATCAGGAGTGTTGTTTACATTTTTGAACCTTTAAGTCCCTTATCTTGTATTGGTTATTTACATAAAAGCCAAGAAATGCCTATAGCTGAACTAAACAGTAGAGAACCTGTGTCTTACTCTTCAGCTCACCTATCAGTTTAAGTGATGAAATTAAAAATGTTCTTCGAACAGCTCCAGAATGTTGCCGATATTTACAGGCAACTACTTTGCTCTGCATTCTGTACTGTGTTTCTTTCATTCTAATTTTCTTCAATAATAAATATTCTTGCGCAATTAACTGTGTGTTTGCTCCTTCAACATGAGAAAACCTCATTACAGAGAAGAGTGCTTACTTCACTGTCTGCCTGACATGTACTAAACAACAACAAAAAAAACAATCAGAGGTTACATATGCTGTGAAATATTTCTGCCAGAGTGACAGTCAATCCATTTAGTGCACTGTCATGACACATATCTTCTGTAGGCTAATCCTTCCACTGCAATGCATTTTTTACAGAAATGAACCTTAGTATCTTAGATGTAATCCAGATTGAATAGGTGCATAGGGAGTGCTTTGAAGTGTGGAGTATTTTTATGTGTGAAATGCATCGGTTTTGAGGATTTTAAAAAAAAATGCTTCTGGAAAACTATAAGGGTATAATCAGAGCACAAAGGCACTTGAGTTGTCCTCCCCAGTAATCAGTAAAATCTCATCAGTAAATGTGCTTATTTATGTCTGATTATATCATGGGAAATTCAAGGTCATGTCAAGCTTAGTGCTAAAATTGGAAATGTAAGAGGAAATATTTCCCTTTTTTTTTTTCCAACAGGCAGCTTTTTTTTTTAAATTTTTTTTTTTCTTTATTTTCAAATATACTGTAATGCAGGCCAGGCTCATTTTAAGGTCATAGGTGAAGATAAAAATGTCATTATAGTAGGCACCTCAAATATAAAGGGTGGTTTCACTAGGGTAGTTTTAGTTATCCCTAGAAGTTCTAGTTGTAGAAGAACCAAAGGGAAATGAAAAAAAAAAAAAAAGAAAAAAAACCCCGAAACCCCAGGTTATTTGTTTGACAGCAGCTTTAGAACTCAGTGAAATGTAGAAGCCTCCATTGCCCCTCGATTTGGTGTGTGAGAGCTCTTTTGGGATTAGAGTGGTTGAGGTTGCAAGGGACCTATTGAGATTGGCTAATTAAGTGACCCTACTCAAAGCAGCATCAACTAGAGCAGGTTGTCCAGGGCCATCTCCATTCTGACTGTCTCCGCNCAAACCCCGAAACCCCAGGTTATTTGTTTGACAGCAGCTTTAGAACTCAGTGAAATGTAGAAGCCTCCATTGCCCCTCGATTTGGTGTGTGAGAGCTCTTTTGGGATTAGAGTGGTTGAGGTTGCAAGGGACCTATTGAGATTGGCTAATTAAGTGACCCTACTCAAAGCAGCATCAACTAGAGCAGGTTGTCCAGGGCCATCTCCATTCTGACTGTCTCCGCGGATGGAGACTCCACAAACTCTCTGGGCAACCTGTTCAACCACTCTCACACTGTCTGAGCAGAAGGAACTAAACCTAAATAAAATACTCTAAGATGGCCTATGAATCTTCCATGAATCTTTTGACAAAGAATGTCAGTTCTGTACCTATCAGCATGTATTTGTAGCAAAGTGTGTTAGTTTTGCAGTGGCACACCATGGTGTAGATCAAACTGCGTATGGCAACTATGTACAACCAGTAGGCTGGCTTAAGGGAAATGGATTTTTAAGCAGCCATTTGCTCCATTTGCATCAATGGTAAATAAGTTCAGTATTTAATTATTGTTTGAACAATATTTCTAGCAGGTATTTTCATTTTTCCCAGCTTGGCCTTGGTTTATTAGTTACAGGAAGTTGAATTTCATTTCCCAAAAGCACCCGACTCTGCTGTTTGTTTGTACTCTGTGTCATTATCTGAACTTTCCAAGTATCTTGAGGTTGCATAGTTGTACTGTAAACATCATGAGAACTGGTTTTCTGAAGATTTAATACTTCAGGCTTGCTGTGCTAGAACATTTCACCTCCTTGGTGCGCGAGTGCCGTGGGGCTGACTTGTGTGGCCTTGCACAGAAGGAAGGTTGAAACCCCCCTGAGAGGGTTCTTAAGTCTGGCTATAAGTATAATCTAGAATAATTGAAACTAAACCAAATACTGCCTTGATTTTACAGTATAAGGGATGCACAACTGCAGTGTTTGTTTTACACGTGCAAAAAAATTGCACAGGGATGTTTAAAAAAAAAAAAGGAGAAAAAGAGAAACTTCATGACTTAATTTGAGTGCGTTTTTCACAGCATGTGCTTTTCGGTCAGCACACTGGTTTAGATAAACACTGTGTTGGCAAATAGTGAGTGACAAGGAGTGGCCAGTTAGCAGTTAGCATGTAATCACTGAATGAGTCATGAAACCAATATTATAATTATGCCACTATGAGATCAGGTTTGCAAAGCCCCATGTTTGCAAATATACAAGTCAGTGACTGAGAGCGTTTGTTGTTGGTTTGGTTTGGTTTTTTTCAACGTAAGTGAATCTGAAAAAGGCACCTTCAAAATAGATTAGTTACACCAAAATGGGAGATGATTAAATTCAAGTGCCTCTTCCTAGCTGCAGATGATGGATGTGCCGACTATTGCTTTCGTGGGTGATTTGTGATACAATGAAAAGTACCTGTTGTAGTTTGTGGTTACAAACACGTTGATTAAGGTTGTGAGGCCAAACTAGGATTTTCCAGCTGTTTGTGCCGTCCTGGCAGTGCAGGAATTCCAGGAATCACATATACGAACAATCTGGGCTTTTCTTTCTCGGAGGAAAATCCCTTAATGGTAGTAGTCAACAAGGCTCGTGACACGGTTGTATATGATGTCAGTCTGCAACATTCAACTGCGCATGGGAAAGACAAAAAGGTCTATTTAAAGGACCAGTGGGACCAGGATAAGGGACAGTTCAGACCCTCAGGACTCTGAGGCCTTGATGACCTTTCTGTTATGGTGGTTCAAGAACCTTCCATCAGGATCTGACCCTTAGCATCGTATTTTTGACACACAGATCATCACACTGTGTGTAATGCCCTAAGAAGGCTCTCAGTAGAATAATTGACACTGTTTCCAGCTTGATCAATAACACAAAATCCTGCATATTTGAAAAGAGATGTCTGCTCATCCAACCTGAAAGTTTGCTTCTGTTTCTGTGTATATTTGGGAGAGCTTTTGATGTGTGTTTTGATTTTACTTTAAACAGAATATGCCCGTGCAGAATCCAACTCTGATTAAATTTATGGGAATTACAAAGATGAAAAAAAGAAGGGAAAAGTAAAGGTTTCCTTATTTATATTTCTGTTATTTGAAAAAAATCTGATGGTATGTGGGGGGTTGGATTTAAAAGCTGTGCCCCCTTAATGTTCCAGCTTAATTTAGTATGTAAGTAGCCAAGCTTCTGAATTGCTGAACTATTCTTGTGTGCTAGTCATTACCAATGCACACTTTCAATATTAGGGAATGCAAAGGTGTAAAAAGATGTTGCAGCTTTTAAGAAACTTTGAAAAAATCCATTTGCACATCATTTTAAGTCAGGAGGGCTTCTCTGTGCCTGTCTTCCCTGAAGGATCCAAGTCAGGTGGAGAATAACTAATAGCAAGCGTGAATCTTAGATATGAAATCAAAATTGGGTATTCAGATTTAACCCTCCTTTTTATGTTTGGTTGAACGCGAGTAGTGTCTTTTTACAAAGAAGCAGGAGCAATTAGTCCTAGAGAACTACTTATTCCCCTCATTAAATCATGTTTGTCAAAACAGAATCATTTACATAATAATTGATTTTGATACCACATATCAAAAGGTACTTTGGTTGAGAAATAGGCCCCTGGAGCAGATGTACTCTTGGTGAGAAACAAGTTTTCTTTTGGAATCATAAGGAGGGCAAATGTGGAAAAAATAATGTAGAAAACGGCTCACAAAACAACTGTTATTTAATAAATTCTTCTACTGATTTGTTTTGAAATATATGAAGAGCAAACAACCAGCTGCATCTTTGCTTCTTTAACCAAGGATTTCATGACCTCTCAGCTCACAGGTCAAGTGCCAATTTTTTTCTTTATCTTAATTCAGAAAACCCCTAAAACTTCATACCAAGCAAGAACTTACTATTAGAAAAGTGACATATATGCTTGGAGGAGCTTATGCATCACAGTATTTGGAGTTTGTGATTGTCTTCCATGATAGATGATTAATTGCACAAGCAAAGGGTTATCAAAGGAAGCAGTAACTCAAGTGACAGTAGTTTCTGTTTCTTTTCCAAAAATTGCATAAATTGCATATACTTGGGAATGCTGGCAGAGTTATGCACTGATTGCAAGCTCCAGTTACTGAGCAAAGTTTTTGAAGATTATAATCCCAAGAGCTGCCATCATTTCTGCCATTTGGAATGAATGCATCTGTTCCTATAGTGACAGTAAGTGTTAAGCGAGGAAAAGTTCATCAAGGAAGGAATTCAGAAGCAGGCTATAGAATCAATCACACCAGTTTCTACTACTCAAGAGGCTGATTCACGTTTTCTGACTCATACATTTTCTAAAAATGTATGTTGTTAGGGGCAAGCCATAAGTTTAAGGAACAGTTGATTTATAAGTATGAATTAATGTGGTTAAAAATAACAAACTTAAAGTGAAACTGTGAAAACGTTATTGGAATAAAGTGTCTCCCTGCAGCTTCTGGGGAAGCAGGAACTGGTGAAAGAGTTGCTCCAGTAAACAGGAGACAGAGTGAAAGGACTTCCCTAGTGTCAGTCAGTTAGTGATCTGGGCTGCTTTGTCCCTTTGGTCTGGGTTCATTTTCTCACGTGAAAGAAGCAGCTCTAAAAGCAAACTTAACTTCATTCCTTCCCTCTTTGGTCAAGTAATTCCCTTTTTGGGTTACACGTGAGGATGTGCCTCACAGTGCACACATTTTCTGATGGCAGATAATCCCACCCTCTGATCCAGTGAGAGGCAGAGAGCAAGTTTGTTTCCTGGTTTATGAGTAGTTTCCATTCCGCTGCCCATCCCTCCCCTTGCCCAAGCAGAGTGGAGAGGCTTTCAGGCATGTGGGCTTACTTAGGCCATGTGTTTGAAGTTTGCAAATTGTAGCTGAGCTATTCTTCCCTGCCTGATTTTCACCTTCCAGGAATCTCGTTTCATAGAAAGAAGCTGTTATTTCTTGTGAGGTTTCCATCCTATTTGAAATAATGACATCAGAATAAGACCAGGAGAGACTTTTGCCTGGTTCAAAAGCTCATGTGTATTGACATGTCATTACAGTGTGAAATTTCCTCTTCTAACTGATGAAACTTCTCTTTTGTTCCTAAGGAATATTAGGGCTCCTCCTTTCCCTATAATATGAAGAAAGAAAGAAAAAAAAAGTGGTGCTGTTGAAGTATATTGAGGTGTTCTGAGTTTTGAAACAGTCCAGAGTGCATAAAGACAGTCATTTATTTGGCTGGGAAGGCAAAGAAAAGTAAATAAAAGTGACTGTAGCAACAAATAAAAACATATGAGCAAGCCTTTCCCAAGATAATTCCCAGATCATGATCCTCTCTGTGAAAGGAGGGCCTCATTTGTTCAAAGAAAAAGAAATGCTGGGCTAATCAGCCACAAATGCAGCCTAATAATGCATGAATATTACCTTCATGCTTACTTTAAGTAAACGTTTAAAACAAGACTTCTCAAAAGTCAGACTGAGATTTAGAAATAAAATTATCTATTTAGCTCCTTTCCCAGCTTTTTTATTTATCATATCAAGACTTTGAAGCCTTTTTCTGTCTGGATTTTGGTTTTGTTGTTGTTCTAGCATCTTTTGAGTCATTTTAAAGTGGGGAAACCTATTAGGTTGTTTGTTTTATGGAACAGATTTTTTACCCTTGACTATAAAATTATAATGATTGGTCACATAGAGCCAAGTAAACCACAGAACTCGTCTCAGAATGTTTTTATCCAGACTAAAACAGGAGACACTTATTGGGATGTGAACATAGTCTGGAACTTAGGGGAATATTCAGTTAAACCACTATTCTCATAAATTTCACAATATTTAAATATTTTTTTTTGGTCGCTTTTGCTTCTAGATGGTGAGGAGGTAAATACATTAGTCTTTTTAAAATCAGTAATCATGACCATGCTGTTTGCTTTGCATGCAAATAAATGAGCTACTTTGCTTTAAAGCTTTTTAAGACTATCTAATCCTGGGAAGCTGGAGCCTGCAATTTTCTGTATAGCATCTTTAATAATGACTAATGAATTCTGGCTGTGGTGAAGCAGCTTGTCTTGTGTAAGCAAGATATCTCAGTATAAACAGCTCACTTTTCTCATTAATTATTGAATCAAAGCCAAAGCAATTGTTTCAAATACGGTGCAGTTCTGCTCTGGAGTGCTGTTCAAAATCAATGCAGCAAGGCACCAAAAGTGCTTGTGAATGAATTCTCCAAAAGAAATTTGGAGCCTCCCCGGAGAATGCGTAAGGGCCCTTTGGACAGAGGTGTGCTTGTTTGCAAGCTCCCTTTTTTTCCTTTGTGGTCACCTTTAGTTTCTCGAGGCAGAGATCCTGGAGGTCCATGCAGCTAGAAAAGCTTCCTGCTGCCTGCTCCATGTAGTGATCCTGTCTGCTCGGATGGGAGGCACAGCAAACTGCAGCAGGTCAGCCTTAGGGGTTGAATTCAGACAGCTTCGGCAGAAGGGGATCACTGTGAGAGATGGAAAACTGCTGGTGATTGTTCCTGTACAGAACCAGCCAGGTAATATCCACAGGACCCTGGAAAATACCTATTTTTAAAATGAAAAGGAAAAGAAGGTTGAGGACACAGATGGAACATACTTTTTCACTGCTCTCCTTTTCTCATAGGTTTCTAGCTCAACTACCTGAGCCATTTTAGTTATTAATCCTGTTTAATTTCTACAGCAATAGAAAGCTACGCCTCCCCCTACAAGAAATGAAACCACTTACACCCTGACAACAGAAGTCAGCCTCTCCCAAAGTGCACAACTAGTTCAGAAACTAATGCACAGCAACCGTGCCTGTAATTAGGTAACAAATTTTCAGATTTATAAGCAAAATTGAAGAGGATAATTAATATTAAAACAGAAAAAGCCATATACAGAAAAAGCAAAGATGTTCACGAGCAAGGGGTATTCAGTTTTTAAAATATCCAGACTTGTGCTGTCATTCAGTGCTCCTTCTTTTTCAATGGAAGCACTCTCCAAGCACTGCTTCTCAATTGCACGTATGCAGGCTTATGCAGATCAGGGTGTTTATGAATTTATATTTGAAGATCTTTGCCATCCTTTGAACCACATTTATTCTGCTTACTGCTGAAAGCACAGTGAAGGCAAAAGGACCTGTCTTGGGTTACCCTATGCAAGTAATAACATCACAGGTTGTCTGGAACACAGGAGAACAGTGTGCCCAGGTGGCCAAGAAGGCCAATGGATCCTGGCCTGGATTGGGAACAGTGTGGCAGCAGGAGCAGGGAAGAGATTCTTCACCTGTACTCTGCACTGGTGAGGCCACCCCTGGAGTGCTGTGTCCAGTTCTGGGCCCCTCAGTTCAGGAAGGACATGGAGGGGCTGGAGAAGGTGCAGAGAAGAGCAACCAGGATGGGGAAGGGACTGGAGCACAAGCCCTGTGAGGAGAGGCTGAGGGAGCTGGAGTTGTTCAGCCTGGAGAAGAGAAGGCTCAGGGGAGACCTCATTGCTCTCTACAACTCCCTGAGAGGAGGTTGTAGCCGGGTGGGGGTTGGTTTCTTCTCCCAGGCAATTATCAGTAAGACAAGAGGGCTCGGCCTTAAGCTGTGCCAGGGGAGGTTTAGGTTGGATATTAGGAAGAAATTTTTTACAGAGAGAGCAATCAGCCATTGGAATGGCTGCTCAGGGAGGTGGTGGAGTCTCTGTCTCTGGAGGTTTTTAAGATGACACTGTATGTGGCACTTAATGCCATAGTCTGGTAACCATGGTGGTGTTGGATCAAGGATTGGACCTGATGATCTCCGAGGTCCTTTCCAACCCATGTGATTCTGTGATTCTGAGAGTAAAGACACTCTAAAATAATGGAGGAAAGTGTAGCAAAACTGAACATCTGGTACCTGACAAGGGAAAAATTAATAGTGAAATTAAGTGCAAATTGGGGACATCAAGGGACAATGAAATAGCTTATGATATAAATAATGATTTCTCCATTCCCTTGTCTCTACAGTTCAAGACTTGCTGTTTCTTTTTATGTCTGAATTAACTCTTTCTTGTTACAAAAGTAAAACTACACAGTGGTCAACCATGGAATTATGTTACTGATCAGTTTGACTTGAGTGCTAGTCCATAGACAATAGTAGATGTGTAGCTGGTCCTTGTAGGCCTCTGTAGCCTGTGCATCCTCTTGCAGGCTGCATGGCAGGTCTTAGTTAAACTTTGTAGCTGCAATAAACTATGTTCGTGAATCAGAACCCTTAAGTTTGTTAAATCTGAAATCTCTTCACATTGTCTGTGGAAATCTGAAGAAACATTCTTCAAAACTCAGATTCAGTCAGATTTCTCCTAGAACACAGTGACTGTGTTATTGTTACCAAAGGTGAGGGATCATGACAGTGTGTTTGGAATGTCATTGGGATGGTTTAAGGAGAACTGAAACATGGAAGTCTGCATTCATCTGCATTTTTTAAGAAAATGAAGAAATGTGTCCTTCTAGATAAGAAGGTTCACCTTTGCAACCACCACATGAAGGTAATGCTGTGATTACCAGAAGCAAAGCTTGAAATTATCCTAGAACTCTACCTGAAAGTTCTGACTCTCAAATAGACTTGAATTCCTTTTGGGGAAAAGAAAAACCCTAGAGGTGCATCAGAGTACCCAGTACAGGACTGGGTACTCTGCATCCCACAGAGCCTTGCCACGGTAGACAGGTATTGTGTGTTGGTTTGTGGTGGTGTGTGCTTCACAGACTGCAATACATCCATGGTGTTGGCAGTGTTAACAACCTGTGAAAAGCAGTGTCTGCTGTCCTGGCTCAAACAGGTCATTATTATCCATAAACAAATATGTAGCTGACAATGAGTGACTGCTAAGCTTCCTTTTAGTTATTCTCTTGGCCTACATCCTAAAGACACTACGTTTACCAGTGCAGAAATGGAGTCTTGGGGATTGTTTTAAGTACTGGAGACTCCCTCCCTTAGCTTGCTTCCTCCTTTATCAGAGCCACAGCTGATTAGATAGGGAAGCGTGCTGGCTGGCGCCTTCCCACCCCATTTGTTTTTGTACCTCCCTGCTCTCTAGTGCTGGGTCACGTTCCTATTCATTTTTCACGACCTTACCTCATTACACCCTTTTCAATTGCAGCTTGTTTCTCTGACCTTGGAGTCCTTTGGATTGGACAGGCCAACCCAAAAGACCTGGGACTGTGTTTTTAAGTTACCTCCTGGAAAGGCTGGAAACACAAAGACATTTTTCTGCAAAGAAATTTGTGTGTATGTGTAGCTTTTAATTTTTTCCCGTATAATATTTGATTCAGTGTTTTAAAGTGTTTTTCCAGCCTACTGGCACCTTCACGAATTCTAGTCTTGAATGATTCTTCTTTGACACATGTATTATATTTGGTATAAGTGTGGCTGTTTGGTTAAAATAAGGTGTCTTTATTCAGAGGTTTTCAGTCCCACTCTATAATGACTTTGTGTGTTTCTACCTCTCTAAAAACCATGCAGTTGTAGTGGCTTTGGACTCACATGCGTTTATTGCAGTCACAGATCATGTGTTGAACTTATGCTATGGGCAATAAATGAATGGAAAATACACACACATGCATTTTGATGTGCTTTGCCACATTTAGATGCCCTTGAATGGACATTTCATTTTGATTGTTGGGTTTGTTTAACGTTTGACTCACAAGTTTCCTTTGCAAACTTTCAGTTGGTACTCAAGTAGTTCAACAAGTACTGTGATCCTTTATTGATGACGAAATGGATTATTGCTCATTAAAACAACTTCCTTCCTGTCTAAAGCCATCTTCCTATCAGGTTCAGAGCCAAAAAAGAAAGACGTGGAAGTCGTACGCGGTGTTTTGAGAAAACACCAAGTAAGAAAACCCTGTAAGAGTACAAGAACATATTGTTATGGATCTGTTCTCCCTGTATTCGGAGCGGGCCGGATGTGAGGCACTTCTGGCCGGGAGTTGTGTAACCTCACTCACGTGGCACTGAGCCCCTCAGCATCCCATTATTCCAGAGCATTGGCTTCCGGATCAGAGCTTGCTCAGCCCCGGTGAGCCGGGTGGAGCGGATACACCATCACCCATACCCTGACAGGGGCTGAGAGCTGAGCAATGAGCTGTGAGGTGTAACCTTTAGGTACCTGATGCTTGCATGCACTGCGTTCTGACAGCTCTCCCAAAAGCTGGGAGAGACAAAAGAAAATCTGCATTCATCCACGTGCCTCCACTTGGACTT
Organism: Oxyruncus cristatus; assembly: GCA_013399855.1. NCBI lineage: Eukaryota > Metazoa > Chordata > Aves > Passeriformes > Cotingidae > Oxyruncus > Oxyruncus cristatus. Next base: position 884,993 of record VXAY01002457.1, on the reverse strand, counting down.
AAGTTGCCTTACCATAGGTGTTTAAATCTGTCAATTCTGATGTTGATGCATTTCATTGTAAAATTCTGCACTAGAAGCAGAGGCAGATGCAACCTTGATGTAAATACGAAGATTCTTGGAGCTAAATTCCCTCTTTTTTTGGTATCCATGCCTCAGAGACAAACAGAGACAACTGTTTAAACCTCACCAAAGGTCATTCCTTTCCATAAAATTCCACTTGTTTGTGCGTCAACAATGGTGATCCCTTTCCATATCTCCTCTTGCTTGCCTAGCTCATTTGCAGAAGGAAATTGGATGTTTCATCCCCTTTTTGTGCAGTTTCAGTTCTTTTGAGCCATTAGTGCTGCTGTCAATCTGAATAGTCTTGGGATTGAAGTAGAAGGTCATGTGATAGAGCAATGCAGTCACTTGATTTCTTCTGTGTGGCTCTACTTACTAATCTCAACAACACCTTGAATCATAATAACATGAGGAGTAGAGTACCTAAGTGTAAAATTGCTTTGAATAGAGCTTTGCTGCTCGGTGTGCATAAAAAAGGGTAGGTTTTTCTTTTCCCCAAGAGGAATTCAAGTCTATTTGAAAGTCAGAACTTTCATGTAGACTTCTAGGATAATTTCAGGCTTTGCTTCTGTTAATCACAGCACTACCTTCATGTGGTGGTTGCAAAGGTGAGCCTTCTTATCTAGAAGGACATGTTTCTTCGTTTTCTTTAGAAAAAGCAGATGAATGCAGACTTTTGACACTAATAAGTAGCGCTGAAATAAGCATTTTTCTGTGGTTCAGTTACTCGGAAATGAAACATGTTTTTTTAAGTTTCTCAGAAGATTCATTTTAACAGGCTAAGAAACTGCAGTTCAACCTAACATTTGTGCCTGTTAGACTGTACAGTGCAAAATTGTCAAATATTGGTAGGTCATATGTATCAGCTCTGTTTCTGAATGTGATATTGGCGCTCATGTGACCCACTGGCCCCAAAAGATTCAATTCCACTGACTCAGAAGTTTTGTTACAGCAGCTGCAAGACATTGTTTGACTTACAGCTAAAACACAAATATAAAATTACAGGAAGAATTTTTGAGGGAACCTAGGGTTAATAAAAATATGCTGCTACTGAAGTTAAAGGGAAGTTTTTCTTCTGTTTCAGATGAAATGTAGCAAGTCCCTTGTCAACAGCTTTTGAAAGCCTCTCTGAAAAGATGAAAAGAAAATTATTTAAAAGAAATGGATTGTATGTTCTGTCAACCCTTCACTTCTTCTTTTGCGACTTGAAAAACCTATTAAACTTGATTAACAACAACAAAAACTTTGGTTCATTAAGTGCTGTCAGTTCAAGGTCTATCACTGACTCCCTAGGCACTGATGCAGGCTCCTGCTAATTAAGCATGTAAAGAACATGTGAGTTGTGCTTAGAAAGTATTTTTTACAGTTAATTAAAGCAATCTAGTAAAAATGTCTAATTCTTCTAGCAGGACATCTCACTTTTTGAAGTGCGAGGTAACTAAAGGAACTAAGTAATGTTTGATAAATCTAATTCTTTTTCATTTGTGCAAAAAGAATGTGAGAAATGCACCTCTTTCTTTATCCTCTTCTAAAACACAGGATTTGGTGTAAGTCGAGTTTATGCTGAAGCAAGAGCCAGTGTGTGTTTTAAGGAGGTGAAAGCTTCATTTCTGGTAATGACAGTGTAGAAACAGAGGTTAAAAATGAGTAATTACCTACTGCTTGATGTGCTATCCAGTGGTAATCACTGCACCGAGGGATAGTCCAAACAAAGCCTTCCTCACCATTCCTGGAAACAGCTCCCATTGTTCTTACTCTGGCTGCTTCTGATGATGTAAGGTAGTAATTGGCACTAATGCTTTTCATGCCAAATGCTTCCAGGAGTCCCACATTTGTGAGAGAGAATGAAAGGTAACAAGAAAGTCAAAAGAAGTTTTGAGTATTTTCTTACCCAATCCTGAGCATGGCTGAGCACATCTCCTGGGCAATCCCTTTTAAGAATTAGAACTGTCTGATGTCTGCAGAAGACATAAATACACAGTGGGTTGGACATTTGCAAGAGTGAGACCTGAGAGTAATTTCCTTTAAGTGGTCGGGCTGTATGAATATGATTTATTTACTCTGCTCACACCCAGACTGATTTTATTTTTATGAAAACAGTTTCTTTGAGTATGTGACAAAAGAGGCAGATTTATTTCCCACAAACTGTTAATGTTTTGTTAAACTTGTATATTTTTTAATGCCCGTTTCAGGCAGCTGCAATAAAAAGAGGCTGCTCAAAACGAAGCGGTCCGGGACGCTCCCTTTTGTCTACAACATTGTAAATAAGTGGTTGATGGGATGGTTGGGGTGCTTGAGATTCAGTGTCTGCATTAGTACTCATGCTTTCATTCTTTGGTGTAATTCATGCTTTTGCCTTAGATCTAAAATAGAATAATTCCTGCAAGATGGATTTTTTTAAAAATTTTTTTTAATATGTGCTGTAGAGTGTAAGAATCTCCTGTAGGAGATAAAGAGATGAAGAGGATTATTTTATTGAAACATTTGGTCTGACTCATGCACAAAGAGGCATTGAACCAAAGGTCCTGGCTGTGCCATTTGATCTCTGAACTGTATGGTGGAATCTAAACAGCAACACTTTGCTTTTATCTTTTAAAATGGTTTTGTGAATTCAGTCCCTCTAAATGAGACCCATTTCAACACTTCCCCCCCCCATTCCTTCTCATTTCCTCCCCCCTTTCTTCTCTCTCATTTTTTTTATGTCTTTCTTCGTCTTTAGCAAATACAGATCAAATACATGAATGTTTTCAGTCAAATTTTTGTCTTTTCAGCATTTGTTCTCAGTTGTAAAATTATCATGAGAAGCTGGATATAAGGAACATTTGTGAGTATATCATATATACCCATCCTCAATAGTTATATTGATTTAATAAGGACAGGATTTGTTGGCAGAGTTGTCTGTCTCATTACTTCAATTATATTTTTCATTGTTATTTTGTAGGCTCTTTCCACCAATAAAAGTGGCTGCTGCTATACAATGCAAATTGCCTATTGTTCAGATTTTAGGCACTAGAAGATTTAATTGATTAATTTAATTGAAAGGGGTGAAACTAAGAACATAAAAATGTTGTTTGCTTTCGGGTATTAGATGCTTAATTAGTAATTTGGCAGATAGGATAAGTAGGGAGGGTGTTTCCTGATGGTTGACAATTCATTGAGTTGAGTGCCAACAGCAAATCTAAAATCCCTTAACTGCCATTAATTAATTTCCAGGAAATACCTGGCTCGGGTGGAGTGGGTTACTGTGCTTGGACTCCACGTAAAACTGTGAAAGGTGAAAAGAAATCAAAACAACAGGCAAAGTGTACCATGAGAAGCTGGTACAGAGAGCCAGCTCTGTATATTCATTATGCAGTGACACAACAAGGCCACCACAGGTGCCCTGTTCACAGGCACAGCTCAGAGACACCGGGTCTGAACTCCAAGTGCCTTTGGGTTTAGAACTTCTGTTATTTTAGGTTACAGTTGCTTATTTATTACTGTAAATTGCTTTACTGATGGAGATGAAAGTATAGATAGTCCTTGGTAGCAAATCGTGTCTCTTTCACTCTGATTATACCATTATTTTCCAATGTATCAATGGAAATGGGAGGGAAAAAAAAGATTATTTTTTTTTTCCCTAACCCTCCTTTTCCTGAGATGTCTGTGTAATCGTTAACCAAGAGAAATCTTATTTTACATTAAAATACAACCCATAGTCTGAGATGTGATGAATATGTGATTTAGAGACTTCGTGGTCCTAAAATTGGAGAGGTGTATTCCATTTATTTCTGCTTACACAAGTCCAAGTCAGATGAGGAGCAAACCCAGAGAGCTACCTTTAGTTTCCTCATAACAAGGACAGTCGTCCTTCTGGTGACAACAAACACAGGTAATCAAAAATGGGGACTGGTGCTATTTCATATTATCTCAAGCCATGTAAAGACTTTTCTTTGGGTTTGTGAATAGTTTGTTTGGCTGCCTGAGCATTTCATTTACTATTTTTTGAAATAGTTTTTATTGAATCACAGAATCATAGAATCGGCCGGCTTGGAAAAGAACTCTGAGGTCATCGAGTTGATTAATTGAACCCTTGATTAATTAGTTAATGTTGTAATTGTTAAAGAAGATCTTCTCTCCTTTCCTCCTTCCTTCAACAGCAGTAGAGAGTTGTATTTGGAGTGTACTTACATGCACATAGTCAAAGTTCAGCATTTCCAACGCTTTGGGAGCCCAAACCTATTTCAAACTACTGTTATAAAGATTATTAAAGAAAATAAATGTAATTATCTCTGTCACATTTCATAACAGGAGAGAGTATATATATGCAATTATACTTAAGAATTTTTATACGTTCTTTAATTGTCCCATTAGAGTGTAAAAACCCATCTTAAATACAAGAAATCCCGCAATTTAGACAACTGGGACATTCTAAATACTTATGACTTTCACTTAAATTTTTATTACATAAAATTGGAATTTGGTGAGGATTTTGTGAGATCACTTTGTGTACACTGAGACTCTCCGTACTCTTCAGAAGCAGATTTGACAGTTTGCTTTGGACAGGGAACAATTCCCCCACTGTTATTCAACTGGATGTGCAATAATCTTTTTCTGCATCCTGACAGGTGAGCAGCCCTCCAATTTTTCCACCACTGGATTTAAAAGAGAATGCCTGTGCAGAGATGGGAAAGTCACTTTAGGTGATGGTGCAGGAGGTGGAAACACAAATGGGACCGAGAAAGAAAGGGGGAACTGTAGGAAGTGTACAGCAAAGAAGTTCATTTCCTTATATTTATGCAATGAGTGCGTTCCCACCCGTTAATTTTTGGCCAGACTTGTGCCACATTTTTTATATACCCTTCAGAATCAGTTGATACCAGGCTTAGATAACTCACTGGGCCACTTTGCCTTTTCTTTAGTTAAATAAATCAGATTTGTTCTTCCAGGCTGCTGTGCCTCAGCAACATTTTAACGCCTTTAGGAAGAATAGGAATTCTAATGTATCATAAAAACCCCTAAAGAACATTAGTAATTCAATGGCTAGTTGTGTGAGTTTAAACAGCGTTCCCATGGGACAGGAAAAAACTGCTGATAAGGAACAATGTAGTCTAGTGGTAAAGATCTTACGACCACGAGCTTGTGAGTGATCGTTCTAATAATTCACGTACTTCCACAGCAGAACAAGATACCTTGTGCTTATAAATGAAGGGTGGGTATTACTGCATAAACTACACACAATGGCCTTCCAGCTTTTTGTTTGGATGCTGTTTAAATACGCAGCTCAAATCCCGCTATCACTGAAGTGAGGGAAAGAACTTCAAAGGGAGAGCAAGAACACGCCCGCTTTATCTGATCTCCTGGAGATACAATGGCACAATGAATACAAGAGTGTTTTTATTTTTTCTGATGTGAACCTAAGGATAAGAAAGCATTGTATTGTATTGTTCTGTTCCCCCCCAGCCCCCGTGGGACACACCTAGTAAGCATCGTAGTATACTGGATTTTTTATTTTTTTAATGCAGATTTTGTCTGCAACCAGATCCCGTTCAGGACACATGGCCTGAAGTATTTCTTTCTAACTATACATCTAAATTATATTTCTGCTGAAAAAAAAAAATCCAATATTATATGGTCAAAAACTCAGAGATACTGATGATAGCCTTGTCCTAAATCTTAGACTCACCAGGGTGGTTCATATCATACCATTACTAGGTAACCTGGTACTTGCTGGAAGCCACATTTAGAAGTTCAGATGTGTAGACAAAAAAGAATCTTAAGTGATCTGATAGTAATTGCAATACATCCTTCAGGAGGAAAACTGACCAAATGTTTAAAATTTGGTTATGTTTCCTACAAGATGCAGGGACGGTTCATTAAGTCCCGTTTGAGATAAAAATAATTAATTTTGTAACTAAACTAAAGGCAATTGAGGTATGCACCACAGGAAAATGTCTTTCAAGTTTCTTGTAGGTAGTACTAATGTTTTTTTATGGTGGAGCTGGGTTTGCTTGGTGGTTGGACTGGATGATCTTGAAGGTCTCTTTCAACCTTGAAGATTCCATGTGATTCTGCAGTGCAAAGCAAAAAAAGGTCTCCTTAATATATAGCAGGCAGATACTCTGCTGACATCCTTAAACTTTGCAAATGATGCATCTGACTGATGGAAAAAATAAAAAAAACCCAAGCATTTTGAACCTGTGAGGCTTTGAGGATACAAAAGGCATATAGAAAAATGCGCTTTGGAACTTACCCAGTACATTAGAGTTACTGTTATGGGAACAATTGTTCTTGCTGAGACAATAAACTGAAGAAAGGTCCCGAAATTGCTATTGGGAGTCTTTGAATTGGATTTCGTACAGAAACCAAAGGAATGGTTGTCTTAGCATTTTGTTTCATTATTGCACACTGAAGCTTACTAGGAAATTAGATAATATGTGGGTTTTATTTATTGCACCCATTGTAATACAATTAAGTCTGTGTGATTCAGTTTGCAAATATAATGTGGCTTTTTATGTTGTCTCGGTTCAGTTTCCCACGTAAAGCACGTGGGAGCAAATATGAGCATATAACTTTCATTTTTTTTTATATGTACTGTTATGCAGTAACTTTCCTATCGTATTGATTTTGTACATTTAACTTGGTGCAAAATTACCCTGGCATTTAAATGAGTCTGTGGATGTGAGGTGTTCAAGCTCTTTTTCTTTTTTAAACATACCTTTGCTAAAAATCTCTGCTAAAATTTTTCAGCTTTAACTTTCTCTTCACCGGTATCACATGCTCCTGTGTAAGTATTTATTCTCTAGCATAAACGATGATAAATGTAGTAAAATACTTGTCTTTTTTCTTTTAATAGCTGGTCAAGACATATTCTATTCCAAGAGCACATAGAGTATGTTTGTAAAATAAAAGCATTTTTATGAGACAATTTTAGACCAGTGTGTGTAATAGATCCTCTGCTGGTGTAAATCAATGGAACTATATAAGATGGTGACCTAACACTAGGAGGACCTACCACATCCCTCGAAGGCCAGAGAACACAAATAATTATACTTCTGAAAGACTTAACTTCACATGTCAGCCCTTCAAATTTACCCATTATCCCTTTTTCACCACTGTGTAAAATAGTGGTGCCACACAGACAGGGGAAATGAAGCCTTTGCCTGTGTTGTGCCTTTTCCCTGGTGTCCTGCAGAGGTGACACATGTCGTGTATATCCAAGGCAATCTGAGGTGGGGCCAATGTGATGTTTGATCCAGTGTCTCTCACTCTAGTGCCAAATACTAGGTGATGGCTGTTCTTGAGGTCTTGCTGCTTTTATTGAAATCTACAGTGTTTGCAAGTCACAGGATCATCAGAACACGCTGGGAATTTGTGTGTGTACTTCTAGGAGAAAGGTGTTTGTCTTCAGCATCTGTACTAGTGCCAAAACAAGTAAGACTGCAAACAGCTCATGTCTCACACCTTGTGTTTGCAGCATTGGAAGTCGTGGGTTGTGTTGTTTTCGCCAGTAGACCAGATAACTTGAATGTGCCTCTCATTTGCACACGTTGTCAAGGCACAGTTCCACACAAAAAAAAAAAAAAAAAAAAAAAAGCGTTATACCTAATTGGATTCAATTTAGCCTACCGTTTTTATGCTTAATGTATAAAATACTAATTATGAATAAAAATAAGTTTTCTGTGAATAAGTTTTAAAAATAAGTTTTTAAAGTATTTAAATAAGAATAAGAATAAGTATTTAAAAATAAGTTTTCTGGAAATAATTTCACGTTGTGCAAATTAGATATGTTTTTCATTACTCTGCTTTCTTTACTTACTTTGGATTCCGCTGTATTTTTTTATCTACTATTCATAATTCTTTTGTCCGAAGGAACTCTCCACGCTTTAAAGAGAATTGCAATTGTCTGGTATTACTTCTAATTTTTAAACAGAGCCAACACTACCAAAACATCAGTGTATTTATTGTATGAGTTGAGAAAATGTCAGGCTTAATCTGAAGCTATATTCCACAGGATTGTGGGTACGCATGGGCATGCATCTTACTGGAAATAAAACAGGCAAAAGCAAGTCTTCACATCTCTACATCAGTCTGCACAGCTCAGAGCAAAAACATTGATTTTTTTTTTTTTTAAGATATAAAGTATTTAAACTTTTTTCTCTCTTAATGTTAGGTAGATGTATAAGGGCTAGAGTGAGCATGGTGCTGGTTTTGCCTGAGATTTAAGTTCTCAAAGTAGACTTGAGACATAAGGATAATTTACTACAAAACACACACATCTTGAAGAAGTGACAGAATGAAAGGTTTCTGTAAGTGGGCTGTAGCAATCAGCTATCATCTTATTTCACCATCTTAAACAGTTTTTTTGGTTTTTCACTCAAAAAGTGAGGTAGAGACATGCCAGCTGCTGTTAAAGCTGAAAGGAAGAGATGTGTATTGGAACTCCCATGCTTGGAGAAGAGACTTGATTGTTGTACAAATTCTGTGTTTGCTCACCTCCCTATTTCTTTCATTGCAAATGGAAGTTGCAGTAATCATATTTTGCAGGACTCAGATCGTGTTAGTGTGTGTTAGACAACGTGGTGAAGCCAATGATTGAATCAAATGTCAGAAGTTAGAGGACAAACATTTAATTTCTGATTCCTAATTGTGTTTAGGTGAGCACTGCATTGGGAGGGAACAGGAAGCTTCCCTGACCTGTGGATTTTCTGGAGCTGGATGCAAAAGTCTGTCACTTGTGTCAATGGACAAACCACTCTGGTTTCAGCAGCAAAAGTGGATATTTGGTTTATCAGCATGAAATTTGAATGACTTCATACAGTTTTTCCACATGGTTCACTGGGCTATTTTTAAATAGCAAAGAAACTGTTATATTCCTGATTGTTGTTTAGTTTGTTCCTGGCTTTATAAAATATCAATATCACCTCTTCATCTCAAATCAGATGCTAACATTTCCCTCCCTCTTGGTATTTCTGATTTTAATTAACCAATCATTTTTTCAGAATGCAGAGACTTCCATTAAGATGTTACAATTAAGGAATACCACTTTTCAGGTGTTTTGTCGAATAGATGCAATATAGGGGACAATATATCTAACCCTCAGATGTGAAGCCATGGAAATGTTCTTTGCATTTGATTATAAAGTTTTAGGCCTTTATTCTGGCAGGTTCCTTCTTGATCTGTGAAGGATCTGCAGCATTCCCTGATGATCTCACAACTGACATACCTCTCATCCTATTGGCCATGCTTTTTTGTTTTACTTCATCAGTTATGTCATTCTTTGACGCTTTTCCTACTGCATTCTCATCACTTTTCTTATCTCTTCCCACATTTGTTTCCTTGTGGCATTGCCTCATTCAGTACATTATGCCCTCCGAGTTCCTTGACAGCTTCTGGATTAATTTCTATTTTTTCTTTTAGGTAAAGGTTTTGTTTAGCCTTTGATTTATTTTCTTCTTTTGCCAGTTCCTTTCCTGGAATTTCAGTTATACAATCCTCTTGCAACAGTATTAACAATCCCCCATTTATGGGCTGTAACTATTAGGATTTTTCATAATCACATTCTGGGATTTTGTATTCCTCTGTCTCTAGCATTTGCTGTTACATCTGGCCTTAAATTCACGTTAACCTCAACTGCATGAGTTTTTAAAATACTCAGTGAATTCCTCTTATCAAAACTTATTTTTCAAGTTATTTCTCCAGCAAAGTTCTTCCCCACGCTGCTCCATCCTCTCTCTCTTTCTCCCCCCCTCCCCATATATGACTGGCCCTTCTTAAACTGCTTTTTAAAATTTCTGTCATTCATACATAAAAAGCAGCATAGTTTTCCTCTAGCACTTTTAGCATAAATTATGGTCAAAGAACAATTTCTGAGATTGCCCAAAGCTGGTATAGAGCTTGTGCTAAAAACGAAGGAAGAACTATTTCCCCCTTGAATCTCCTGTTGATCTCTAGAGGATTACTTTGAACTCTTGTTCCAGAAAATGTCTTTTTCCATTGTTCTAGGTTCTATGTTAGCAATGTAAATTTTTCATGGGCTTATTAGAACTTCATTTGCATATTTGTGTCAATTCAAAGGCGTTTGTGATATTGAGGATTAGGAGGAAAACATGGCTAACCAAACATTTATGGCAGGGAAGTTGAGCAAAATTTCCTGATAATAATGAATTTACTCAAAGTAAATGCAACTTTCAGAGGAAGCAGGTTTAGTCTGACTTGTGACCAAGACAGAGGGAAATCTGTTTCATTCCAAACTTCACATTACTGTGGTTTACTGCTAGTGAATTAAATATATTTTATTTGTTCTACAGCCTTAAAGATAGCGTAACGTTTTGATATTAATATAATGTAATTTTTTGTTGAAACATCATATAGAGAGAAAATTACACCTTTCACTTCAAAAGAAGGCTGAGAAAGTTAGTTAGGATTTATAATCAAGGTTTAAATTCAAATAATATTGTCCAAAAAGAAAAATAAAAAGAAGCTGCACTTTCCTGTGATGGGTATGAACTCACCCTTTAAAATTGCAATGAAATGTCAGAGATGTTAATTGTTGCAAGTGAGGGTGCACACTAAAGCAACCTTCACATGCTGCCTGAAACTTCCCAAGTAGAACAGATCATGTTTCATGAATATCTGCACTCTCACTACTCTCATTTTTAAAATATTGTATGCATTTGAGCAAAAATGGCTTTTTTTTTTCTCTTTATTTATTTTTATCCAATTGTGGGGTGGGTGAAAAGGCAATTCAAAGGTTGGGGAGAGGGGATAGATCTTCTTTCTGATTGTAGACACAGGATCTGGTCTGTTGGAAGAACAGTTCTACCTTTCCATGCCTCCATTTCCTCACCCTGGAGGTGTAGACCAGAGCATCGTGGCCAAAATGACATTAAATTTGAAATCTCTACTAGAGCTCGCCCAAGCTACCTTGAGGTGCAGCCATTGGTTAGAAAATGTGCTAATTTCAAATTCTTCATTGCTCTAGGGAGAAAGAAACATTTTTCCAGAAATATATTTTTCTTTTTAGCATTTACTGTACACTTTTTATATTTTCGTGTCTGTATTGTTTGTATTCTAAGTTCTGGAAGAGGAACTAATGATTGTGTTGCTCCAGAGAGCAAACTGCAACAACTTTTATGGGACAATCATGTTTGGTTTTTCTGTGGCTGTTTTTAGCTTTTGTCATTTTTTCCTTTGCCATTGAATTTTTGCAGCGGGAGGGACCACACACTGTACAGTGTACATACTGTATATATATAACTGCAAATCGCAGGGAAAGGCAAGGGTAGTAAGGGATAAACACAGTATCCTGTTAGGAAATACTGCTCTGTAGGCAAAAAACCCCTTCTCCTAGCTCGATATTGGACAAAGACAATTTGTTGTGCTTATGTTTAAAATCAGTTTCCAGCAGAATAAGCCACTTTTTCCTGCACTGGGTGGTATTATGTGCTGATGGATTTCTAGTTGCTGCTTTACACATGGCAAGGAAGGCATGTTGATAATTCTTAAATTTGCATGGGAGGACTCCAGTGAAATCTTCCCTACTCCAAGCTGTAGTCTCTAAAAGCAGGGAGCTCGTGCCCTGTGTTGCAGGACCCTTGTTCAGGCACAGAGGTGCAGGTGAGAAGGCAGCTGGCTCAGCAGGGCTGCAGAGCAAGCTGAAAGATTTCCAGAAAAGTCAGTCTGACCACAACCTTGGGGGATCCTGGGTGTGAATGAGGCTTGACCCCATTTTCTTTGGCCTGGCATCAGCCACAAAAGAAAAACTGCTGCCCGAGTGCTCATGCAGTCTGAGACACTGAGTGGACATTCTGTCAACACAGAGGGACCAACATGAGCCATTTTTCCTGCCTGAAAGCCACAATCCTTTTGAGGTGGAAGTGGCTTTGTGCTGAAGCCTTGCAAGGCTAATCCTATCCAGCCCAGAATACAGTGCCACCCCACTGCTTTGGGTTTTGCAGGGAATAGTGTGCCAGTTGTAAAAAAAGCTCGTGTATACATTCAGGAAGGACATTGAGGAGCTGGAGCGGGTCCAGAGAAGAGCAACCAGGCTGGTGAAGGGACTTGAGCACAAGTCCTGTGAGGAGAGGCTGAGGGAGCTGGGGTTGTTTAGCCTGGAGAAGAGAAGGCTCAGGGGAGACCTCATCGCTCTCTACAACTCCCTGACAGGAGGTTGTAGCCAGGTGGGGGTTGGTCTCTTCTCCCAGGAACCAGCAGTAGGACAAGAGGGCTCAGCCTTAAGCTGTGCCAGGGGAGGTTTAGGTTGGATATTAGAAAGAAATTCTTTACAGAGAGGGTAATCAGCCACTGGAATGGGCTGCCCAGGGAGGTGGTGGATTCTCCATCCCTGGAGGTTTTCAAGATGAGGCTGGACGTGGCACTCAGTGCCATAGTCTGGTAACCGCAGTGGGGTTGGATCAAGGGTTGGACTTGATGATCTCCGAGGTCCTTTCCAACCCGTCTGATTCTATGATTCTATGATCTCTACTAAACCCCTGAACAAGGATTTAATGAAATATGTTAATTGAGACTTTCATTAATTTTAATGGGGTTTCCCATTGGGAGTGTTACCCCATGACACCAGTAGTATTTTTAGTGCACTCAGTCTGATGTTTCTTAAGGCTACTGGCAGGATCCATAATGGAAATCTGTCAGCAGCAAGCAGGATTCCCATGCGTCCGTGGTAAGTCTGAGGAGTCCGTAATCCATTGCAGGTTCTCTGTGCAGGCAGGAAGGTCTTACAGGGGTTCACATGAAGCAAAAGTAGACATGCTCCGAAGAAAACCAGATAAGGAAGACAATTCTGAGAATGTGTTCTTGAGTGAATGTGGCTTTGTGTCTGTTTGTAATGTGTGTAAACATGAAGGGATAAAAAAGAGTGCCTGAATGAGAGCTATTGTTAGCAAAAGCAAAACTCACTGCAGAGTAGGAAAACACACCTAAAAGAACCAAAACAAACGAAGAAACAAAGGGTAAGCAGGTGCAGAACTTGGAAAAAGAGATTTAAAAGTAAATCTCTGTTTCCTTATTGTTCTGAAGGACCAGAATATAACTGACACTAATTTACTCCCCTCCTCTTTGACACTTCTGCCAAGTTGCAACTGAAAGTAATTCATTTTGATGATGAGAGCATAATTTTCTCTAATTTTGAATTCCCTCCTTTTTCTTTGCTTACTTTTTTTATGGATCTCTACTTATTCCTTAATTAGGCAGTTTTAGGAGCCTTATTTTAGGTCTTAGACTTAAAAAAATTAATGCTGTGATGAATATTTCCGTTCATTTAGAAAACCCAAACAAAATTCAAGTCACAGGGGAGTTAGACATATAAAGTAAGAAAGTGATTCTGCCATGGAGAATTTATATTTTGAAGGCACCAAATAATGAGAGAAATGTTGTTATCTCATTTAAGAACGTGGGATGAAGAGCAGAGCAATGGAGCGACTTGCCTAATGGTTTAGGTCTGAGCTGGGAATAGAATCCAGACTGCCTGACTCCCCAGGCAGAGCATTAAAAACAGATTTCCCTTCTTTCCTCCGTGAAAAATAAGTGAGGGCTACCTGTTTAGCAGCCTGGATTTGATGAGATAGATGCTGTGTATTTTACTTAATGAACTGTGTTTTATCATAATGAGAGTATTTTCTAAAAGAATCGATATTTTAACTCAATAATGATAAATCATGTATAGGTTCAGTGTGTCACTGCTAGAATGACTCTTCTTCCTAATCAAAGTGACTGTATCATGTCAGAGGACACTGATGTTTATTTTTCAGGGAATGAGCACCAGAAAATGCTGCACAGGATGTTCTTTCTCTGCAGCCCTTGTTAACATTTACCCCTGAAACACATGGCCTGAGCCTGAAGGACTGAAAATGAATCTGTCGCCTGTAAAATGGTTTAAAATACAGTTGAAAAAAATCAATTTTTTTTGGACTTGGTATTATCTAGTGGGTGCTGCAGAAAGCTCATCCTTTCAAACCAGCCATGATTTTGTGTCCTAAGGAAATGCTGAATGGGGTAGATTTAAGCCTGAGAGATACCGAACATGGTAAAATCTGCCTGGCATGTTGTCTCTTTTAACTGACCTTGAAGGAACGTATGTCCAAGACAGAAACAAGATAAAAAATTTTCTAAAATTAAAAATTAAACTAAACAACATCTGGAACAAACTGGAACTCACAGAAGAGAAGAAATATGTTACTTAATTACACAGAAAGTGTAGAGAAAGGTGCATTGCACAATATGTAGAAGTGGGATTTAAAGTGGAACCTTCTTTACTCAGTACAGCAACTATAATAAAGGTTGGAGTTTGTACATTATGTATTCCCAGACATGTCCCTAAGCTGTCCTTAATGAATGCAGTTCTCATTAATTTAAATGCTACTTACATGCAGCTAGCAATAAGATAATTAAAGAAGTTCTTAATTTAGAAACATTTTATATGGTTGTTCCACATGAAGTAGCAGAGCTATAAATTGTTAAAATGGGGACAGAGGGATGAATTTTCAGAGATGTATTTAACAGCTTTGGGGAGGGGGTAGTGGAGGAGAAGGGAAATACTGTTCTTTAAAGGAGGGAAATGACCCTGGTTATGAAGGATTAAAAATCTGTTTTCCAAAGGCCTACTGTCTGCCAGCAGAGACTCCATCTGCATGGTAACTAAACCTCTTGGCGCAGGAGCTCTCTTTGTGCTGGGTGCTTGCACAGCACTGAGTGCAGCCAAGTTCTGGAGTGCTGTAGCAATAACATTGGGGACAATGATAATTCACTGGCAAGAACACTGGGCAGACTATGAGGTGTATGGAGCTAATATTCCAAGGACACTACAGCAAAAGAGAAAAATTCCTGCTTTCTGCTACTGGTGAGCTCAGGAACCATCCATATTTGTTGCTAGGACACCTGCCATCCAAAAATTAGGTTTGTGCAGAGGGTTGCCTCTTTTCTCATTCATTTGGGTAAGTTTTCCCTGGGTTCAATCCTGAGTTTGCTTTCACTTGCCTCTAATTTCCATCTTAGCAGATGTGTGAGAGCGACCCAGCATTGTAAAGCAACTTATGATGAAATAGGTTTTTGTCCCTGTTTTCATGTAAAAACTTTTGGGTGTAGAGAAGTTCACAGGCTCCAATATGAAACCACAAAAGCTGTCTGCTTCCTTCCTGCAGTCCACTCCAAAGTGTTATCAGCTGAAGGTTAGAACTTCTACCTGTGTGGAAGCTGAATGTAGCTGGGTTTGGTTTTGTGCCATTTTGTGTCAGTCTTTCAGAGAAATAATTGAACGCCCCATTTTGAAATATTTTAGCAGAAGGAGCCCTTATTGTAAGTGATGTGAGCACGTAATGTCTGATAATGGATTTCTACCTCTGTGTGTCAAAATCAGCGGTGTAGTCACGTCTTTCAGAATGTTTAAAATTAGAACAACTCTGAAATTCCTTTTGTTTAAAAACAAGAAAAAACCCCATACTTCTGTGGTCTGTTTTTGTAACAAGTCAGGAAAGAGAGTTCAGTTTATAGTTTGCATGCTGTAAAATAACTGAATTTCAGCAAACCCGGCTTCTAGCCTGGCTTGGTAAGTCCATATTTGTCTAATGCAAGTAATTCAATGTTTAATATTGTAATTGCATAGTTCTTTGTGTCTTTAAGAAAAAAATCCCAAATCAAAACAAATAACAGTGAAAAAGTGACATTTAATGTCATTAGCTCTAATGTCTAAGTGTAACAAGCCCATGGGTAATAAACTGATTTTTTAATATACCAGGATATGTAAGGAAGCTATAATGCCTGTCATCTATACAAAAATCTGCTTTTTAATGTTATATTTTTGGGGTTTTTTTTAGAAATCTGGTTCATCAGCTACTCTCAGCCCAGCATTGCTGACTGAACATTGTATGCACAGATGCAGGTGGGTACAACTTTGACCATTAGAAATGGATTTTAAATATGACTGTAAAGGTTTTACTTACACCATGAGGATAATAAAGAGGTGAGAGATTTTTCTGTGTGGTTTGATGTTAATGCCATGAAACAATCCACTTAAAACATACTTCTGGCCATCTCTCATGGTGTTGGCTGGCACTGAGAGGGGAGAGGTCATCCTGCAGCAGCAGGAGTTTCATTAAGTGCTTAGTTGGATACTTGGTTGTGGAACCAGTGGAGAAAACCATGCAGAACAAAGTTCTCAAAAGCTAACAGGAGGGAGAAAACAATCAAGCTGTTAAAGCTGAGTCAGTTTGTCCTCCTGCACTGAAGAGGGAGGGTGTGGGATATCTCTTAGAAAAACAGGGGTCAAGAATATTTTGCAAACTGCTCTTTGTGGGCTTCCCAATGGCATGAGCCAGAGAGCTGCTAGTTAGGAGTCTTCCCTCATGTGTGCAGTCTGGATAGAAATTAAACCACATCAGGGACCCATTTGCAGTACTTTGATGAAGTTGCTGTTAGTCCAGTTTCTTCCCTGTCCCAGCAACTCTTTCTCAAAGAGATTTCCCCTGTTATTCAAGAGTGGGTGTTGTCGTTGTTTAGGATTACTCACTAAAATCTCACGTTCATTTATATGATCTGAAAATAGTAAAACTGAGTAAAGACTGTCTGAAAGTACTGTATTTATGGCAGTGGTGGTCAAAACTTCAGGGTTAAAATCTGCTGTTCCAAGTTATATATGTACTTCTTCCTAACACGTGCAGGAGGAGTCACCTGTGTGAAGTTCTTTTATTTTTAAACAGTTCTCTTGTTTTCAGCAGCGTGTAAATTCCTCTGAGTTTAGCAGTACTTTCAAAATTTTAGCTTTTCTTACAGATGATGTGAAGAAGTGCCCTGGGATATCCACAACTCCTGCAGTGGGACATTGAGTGCTGCTGTAAAAGCTCAAGATGTGAAGAAATCCCAACAGCCAGGTAAACGCTCTTATACTGGCAAAGATTGAATTGCAAGATGCTGATGTTTTTATGCACATTTTTTTAAAGTAAGTTCTTCATTTGATGTAAATCAGATATCTGCAATGGAGCCGCAGTGACCCAAACCAGCTGGAAAGCTTTTGGTGATTTCCGTAAATTACGCCCTGGCTCCCAAGCATTCCTGGTCTTAATTTTATAAATCAAAGCCCAACAGTGCCGAGTTTTCGCTGTTCTGAGGGCTGGCGTCATAAACTCTTGTCACTCCTGAAACATCTTGCGCTGAGTAGAAAGGTGAAGTGTATTGACTGGGGAACACAGAGCAGCTTACAACACATTTATTGGGGAGTTAGGATCTACTGTTTATTAGGAAATTGAAGCATTCATACGTTTATGGAAACTCTTAATCATTTTTGCAAAGTGAAACAGTCGCATCAGGAAAAAATTTACACCTACAAAAGCGTCAGTATTCTTACAAGAGGAAAATCTCTGAGTTTTAAGCAAGTTATAGCAGAAAAAGTGGGGGGTTGTTGCTAAGTAGGCTGGGTGTTCTGAGATCAGAGATAGCCAGAGATTTCGTCAGAGTGAAGCATTTAAGTCTCTGAGTTGCTTTACCAAAATTTTAGCATGAATCTGTTGCAAAAGTTGATGTAAACATCAGGATTGTGGAGAAAAGGTTTAAAAACATACGTGAATTGTGAATTGAAGAGTAAGAAAAAAAAGAATTGAAGCAAATGAGTGCATCTGTATTTTTTAAAAAAGTGGTTTTGATGCATGTAATTGGCAATATTTTGTAAATATGCAGTTTGATAACTATACAAAAAATAAGATGGATGAGCCTAAATCTGGTTGAATTTCACCTTTTACTGTTACCCTGTTAGTAGTTCACATTTTTTTCGATCTTCAACATTTTGGGCCCAATTTTATAATCTTTTCCACGCTAACGAGCCATCACTTGAGGAGAGTTTGGTTGCTGGAGTCAGTAGGATTCCTTATTTTAAGGGTGTGCTCAATAAAGGGTTCCAAAATCGAGCCCCTGGCTTACCCTGTGTGTGACACGGGCCCTCTCTCGCCTTCCCTTTGAGGAGCTCTGCTTGCTTTTCTTAATTTGCCGGGAAAACACTGTTCAAAAGCCTAATGCATGCAATAAGTAAACAAGGAAATGTTAAGAAAACAGAAAAGTATTTGTAGAACTGCCAAGTTATTTTAAGGTTTGGAAATGATCTCATAACATGAAAAAAAAAAAAATAAAGAGGAATTAAATCACTTATTAAATAAAAGGTGAAAAATGTCAGAATTTTAACTGGTGTAATTTTTCTTCCTGATAGGATTTCCAGTATTTTGATGATTGATTCAAAGGAAATCATTGTGCTTGTAATTTAAAAACACAATCATCGATTAATTTTCAGATTTTTTTGAGATAGTGTTAGCATATTTCCCATTCTAATATGTTATTGTGTCTGGCAATGGGTAGCAAAAACAGAGCAATACAAGAAATAACCCACTGTACCTTTTTTTTTGGTGTATTTGAGATCACAATTCCTGCCCAGTTTTCAAAAATCTCCTGATTGCCAGTGTGGGTTGTTTTGAACAAGCCCCCTCTTTTCTTCCAGAGCTTGAAGCCATTTTCCCCCAACACCCAGGTTACTCATCTGAGCCCTATTCTCCCCACAACTATGATAACTAATTAAACAGTAAATTAACACATATATTAACGGATTAAATGCCTTGGTAACAGTGCGTGAGATCCTGTAATTCTTTGGTTGTGTCTCTGCTCTTCCTCTTGGACTTATTTTTAATTGATTGACTCAACTAAGATTATAAATTCATCTTTGATTGTTATCAGAAGGAAAAAAATATTCCATCAAGGGAACTTATTGCTTAATAAAAGCAGGAGAATACTCAGGAGAATCAGTGAAAAGAACCTTTTTCCTGAGAATATGTTGGACAGTTTTGAATTTCCAAAACCATAAGTATTGTCTGGTTCCTGGAAAAAATCTCGAGGCCTTACAAATTTCTTCTTCAGCAAACAGGCAAAGTTTGGACAAAATAAAAATACTTCTGACAAAGAGAAATGGGTCCCAAAGTTAAATTGCAATGTTTGAGAAGTGCATGTTTTTAATATAACAATTCTGCTCTTAGAGCAAGTTGTGAAATGATAGTTTAGAAATCATGGGTTTTTTTCACAGCCTTCCTGGCTTCTCTTTTTCTTTTCAGCTGGTTTAGTATTTGGCATCAAGCATACTTCTAAATGAATTCTGAAGAATTACTTGGGAATTTTTTGATGATGGAAGACCAGTCTTGAATGCCCTCAGTAAAAGGCAAAAATCCGTGGGTTTGATGGTATTGGCTGATAGAGCAGCATTACATTAGCATACCAAAATGTTTCTGGTTAAATTTTCAAAGACATTAAATATATATTTTCCTGTTTAACTGTGATAGTAAATAAAAATTCTATTTGAATTTTGTTCAGTCAGATGCCTTGGGATAAATTCCCCTAAATATTTGGCCTTTGAAAATGTGGAATTCAGTTGCTAAAAAACCCCTTTAGCAAACTCTACTGCCTTTTGTCAAAAAACGGGCTGAGAGCTTTATGTGGCACGTAAAGCCCTATTTTTACATTGGATAACTCGGTGAGTTTCCCACGAAGTCACAAAGAACCTGTGAATGTTCTGGAATTCTGTCCATAGCGAGACATAGCAGGGGACATAGTTTTGAAACTGATGCTCAGAGTTATGTGTACATTTCATTTTTTTTTTTAATCATTCTTTGACAGAAAAATAGTCCGTGCTTATTTTGGGTCTTTTATGACATATTGAGCACTACCTCTATTTAAAATCAAACCCTTTGGAATCACCACACAGATATAACGGGGTTAATGTAAAGACACAACCTCTGGCCTTTCACATGGCAGTCGTTAAGATCAGCTGACCAGCACATTTGATCCAAACCTTTTAAAGACACTTTCCTGCACATTCCAAAGCGACCTATTTTTGCACTGACATTATGTTACCAAAGAGGCTATTTTGGGATGTTTCATATCCTGGTATTTATAAACACTGTGATAATTTCTGCACCGAATGATGCTTCCACCGAACGTGAAAGAAAGGAGTAATGTACGTTCTTGTATATCCTCATGTTAATGTATTCCATCTTGGAATTCAGTCAGTGAGTGTTCCCCGCCTCTGGGGTTCACGGGCTTTGCAAAGCACTGGCTACACAAACCTGTGGCCAGGTTACTCTGCCTGCCCTTGCCTGCCTAGCCCAAGGCTGGCAGGATACCTCTAGTAGGATCATTTACTCTGCCCGTCATCATTTACTCTCCTCCTCCTCCTCACTTCTTTCTTTCTAACCCCTGGAATGATCCTGGTGTGTTTGGCTACACGCCTACAGGCGTTCTCCCAAAGGCAGGATATCAACTCATTACTATTAACTTGAATACAGTAACAAAAATGAGTTACATTATTATTGGGTAGAATTTTTGAGATTTTTCCTTATTATTTTTACCGTTTGGTTGTGGTGGTGGTGGTGGTGGTGGTGGGTTTTTTTGTTTGTTTGGTTTGGTTTGGTTTTTTTGCTTGTTTGGGTTTTTTTAATTTTAATTTTGTTTTGGTTTTTTTTTTTTAATTTTTTAATTTTTTTTGGAGGGAGTGGCATTTCGGGTCCATTTGTTTTCTGTTAAAACCGTAAACCCTCCAGTGCAAAGGCAGTGTCTCTCCAGATTGCTACGATGTTTAGTCCTGATCCTTTATGGCTTTTTGAATATTACAGAATAAGAATAAATCACTATAGTAAATAACAATCTGCTCATTTAAGCACCAATTATCTCTCTTAAGGTGGAGCTAACAACAGTTTTGTGTGAGAGTTCAGTCTGGGTGAAAAAAAAAGCGAACAATAAACCACATCATCTCTTGCTGCAGCCAAATATTTGTAAACTGAAGTTGCTGACAACGTAAGTGGTAACAGTCATCTTGCAAACAGATGGGACAGTCCTGTGTTTGTGAACTTTTGCCCTAGGAAGCCAGAGAGTAAAGGAAAGAGGAGAAAGTAGAAGAAATGCTTAGTAACTGTTACTTATTACTCAGTATTACCTTGCAATTGCTGTTTCCCTCAGGCACACGTGTGTAATAAATTTATAGAAATAGTCTCGGGGTGATTCAGATACAGCAGATAGGTGTAGTTTTGCAAACTGCCACCGATGTTTGTATAGTTGTTGGGTTGGTTCGTTTTTCTTACTCACAGTACACAGAGTGACAGAGTGGTCACCAGACTATCAATGATGTCATGGATTAAATTGCGTTCTATAAACAGAAATTTACACCCTGAGCTTTCAACTGAACTGAAAAATCATTTAAAATTTACAATAACGAGTCTGCACTCTTTATCTTTTTAAATCTACTTTGAAGTCTAAATAAATTAAATTCATGGGCTTTGTGAAGGTGTCTTAGTGTGGTCTAAAATTTAGTCAAGAAGGTAATGTATTTAAGAATAATCACTTTGCTGTGCATGTTAATGCTCATCTGCTTTAAAGCATGAACTTAGTTGCAGAATATTTTAACTTTTAATGTTCCAGAACTCCTTATACACCTTGGCTGCCATTAATGCAGGATGTTGGTTTTCACTGCCAGGTTTTTTTTACATCCTGTTTCCCTAACTGGCGATATCACACTGTTTCATACACGGTGAAATCACCAACACTCCCAAATGTGGTTAGGTAGGAAATATTTTCTACAGAGGTTGGTACACGAAATGTGTTGGTGGTTTTGTTCATTGCCTTATGTTCTCTGAAATACGCTTTGCAGCATCCCAGCACGCTCATCCTGTCTCTCAAACTCCACTGACACTCTTCCTCCGAGCATCACAAACTGCCCACAGGCTTTCAGCACAACCACCGGGCCACATCCGGTACAAACCAGCTGGGGACAACCCGAAACTGGTGCTAATGGCAGAGGTATTTCTATATCTGAAGCCTCCTGTATCCAGTACAGAGCTGGGCAGGTTCAGGATACAGCCCAAGAAGAAGCTGGGAACACAACCTGTCGATGTTGCAAAGTAATCAGCAAAAGTAAGAGCTATTTTAAGATAAGGCTTAGCAAATTTGACTCTGGATACTGCTGCCTCTTTCATAGTTCAGTTTTGGTACCAAACTTGGTGCCTGTGTTTATTTCCATGCAGAGTTTGATTTCAGGTCCACTGTACCAAATACCATGAATATTTCAGGTTTAAAAATAGTTTTCTGCCTAAAATTTCTGATGCTAGTGAACCAACTCCTGCTTGGAGTATCATTTCTTTAGGAAATAGTATAAAACCTGTTATTTTACCATTTGCTTGAGTCCTTATCAGTTGGGGACCAATGACCTCTGGTTGTCTTCACTGCAGCCTGATCTCTGTCTGATGCTGTGGGCAGATCCTTGTAAGGTTTGTATTCTCCTTAACAAAA
This sequence comes from Oxyruncus cristatus, assembly GCA_013399855.1. NCBI lineage: Eukaryota > Metazoa > Chordata > Aves > Passeriformes > Cotingidae > Oxyruncus > Oxyruncus cristatus. Next base: position 862,634 of record VXAY01002457.1, on the reverse strand, counting down.
CACTACATTTACACAGGGAGGATTTCCAACATTTTAGATTGCAATGAGAATGAAACATGTTGAGCAATAATGTGCTGATGCACTGTCTCAAACACACATTTGCTGTTGTTGCAGCTCCTCTGTGGAACATTCTGCTCATGTGGACACTCTCCTTAAGCACTTCATTATGAATTCTGGTCCTCATTCAACAAAGGTAAATTTAAAACACTTTAAGCTGTGTATCCAGGCTCAGACTTTGTGCCTGACTGAAGTAAGTCCAGAAAGGCCATTACGTCTGTCTTCAGCGGGAGAGGGCCAAGAGGGTGGTAGATTTGGTAAAGAACATTTGGAAATCTTTTTGCTTCCACCTGAGAGTCCATAAACTGCAGTAGCACAGAATTTTTAAAATTAATTTAAGGGTGGCCCCATAAAGGAGTGATAGCTTTTAAGAATTAGATTAATTATCAGCCCTAATTCTATAGCTAAGCACTCTGATAAGCAGAAACAGAATCCTTTCTAGTCAGCAGAACTTTTGGGAAGGTTTTCGAGCTTATTGCTCTAAACTGAATGAGCTTTTTCAAAAAAACACAACCAAATGTTCTGAATTAGGGTCATAAGAGTGACAAAGTAGTTACTAGAAAAGTGGAAGAAAAGAAAGCTACTTCCTCTGGCTTGGTTTCTTATAGGAGACAAAGCATTGACTACAAAGGGTCATTGACATGATGGCAGGACATGAAAGAACGTTATTGGGGATGGGAACTACTTCCAACATAACAGCAGGAATGGTTTTAACAGAACTTTCAAAAAAGTTTTTGGAGATGTCTGGAGTTTTGTGTGTTCTCTTTGATTTCAGGTATATTGAAAAGCCCTGCAAACATATTCAGCACTACTTAGCCTCATAGTCTATAGATAATCATAATTTAAATATCTTTTAAAATTCTATGGGAATAATCTTGTGCTTATTTCAATGTGACTTTCAGGTGAAAATTGTGGTTTCTTGGGGTTTTTTATATGTGCCTGTGTTTAGAACATATTTTATGAAAATACAGTTTATTACCTGTATATAAACCTGCTCAGGTGAACGCTTCACTTTGGGAAAGAAAATAATAACAAAGCTTAAGGTTGAAGATAGTGTTAAGATCTTTGACAGTGGTTTCTTGTAAATGGTTTTACCCCTTTGAATGTAGAAATCTGAATACTTCAAGACATTCACAATGTTCTGATTTGGCTTGTACATATTTTTTAGAAGTAAATAACATAGGTTGTCTTAGTCAGAATAATACTGCACCAGTCGTGACTCTCGTGTTCATTTTAGCAAATTAGTTTGGCTGCTTATGAGGAAGTGACTTCAGTAAGGGAGCACAGTAATTCAGTTATCAAGCACTCTTTTTCTAACCCTTTCAACAAAATGCATATGAGCTTAGTGTAAGAAAAACATTTATTTGCAGCTTCTTGTCTTCAATAAGTCATTATGTTACATGCATGATTCACCCTGGAAGGGTTATCTGTCATGGGGGAAAGTGGGAGGAAGAATGAAAAGATCTAACAGCAGCCAAAATATATCATTGTATTGTAGGGAAGTAATATTATTTCCAGGTGAAATAGCTCAGTTATCTCATAGGAGGAAATTCCTTCAGCCTCTGGGCCTTGTACCCTTTGTCCCTGGTCATCTTGAGACAAGCAATTAGAAAATCTCTAGCTTGGGAGCCATGGTGCCCCCAGGGTGGCTCTTGCTCGTTATGAATAACTGAATTTGGATTGCTGAAATTGCAATGTGTCCTCTGAACAGTACTGTTAATACAGTTTAAGAAACTGAAATGATGACAACAATCTCAGAGTGTTTTGAACATTTCACAGTCACTGTGCAAAGTTTGCATTCTCTTGCTGTCAGTGAGAAGGAAAAAAAGCCATATAAGGGTAAATTCACAAAATTACATGACAGGCAGCATAAGAATCTTTCTCAAGAGAAAATCTGTCTTTGGAGAAAAGTTCTGATGTCTTTGGGTAATATTTTTTTGCCAGTTTTGATTGTCTTTATTTCACTCATAAATTCACTGTGGGTTGAAAAAAAAAAGCCAGTGTCGAATTCATCCGTATTTTCATCTTGATAGACAAGACATCTTCACTCCACTTGGAGTATTATGCATGGCTTCAACATATAACTACCTGACCTAAGCTCAACATATATATTGTGGAAGCTAGAAAGAATTTCTTAGGTTTTTTTAACATCAGTTTAAAGTAGAGGGACCATCTGGGGGTTTTGTGACTAAGAATACTCAGCGTCTCCAATGTGCCATTCATGCATGGTCAACTCTGGGCCAGCAAGATTTGTTAAGTACCCATTCTATAGGTAACGTGTGTCCACAGTTGGATATTTTATCATTCTAGGGAGAAACACAGAGGAACAAGAATAAACACTCGTTGTAGGAAAGAACAAACTCATCCAAAGGGCTGTGTCATATGAACAGACTCAAAGTAATTAAATAAAAAAGGGAATATTTTCACTTCTTTAAAAAATATTATTTGAAAGATAGCCATATCAGATGTTATTCCAACAGCTGGTATTTTTCTATGCTGATTTAAAGAAACAGAACACGAAGTTGTGGCCTTTCAGACTCTCCCTTGCAGCAGGCTACGATTTGCCAGCTTCCCAGCACTTCAGATATATTTGCCCTGTCTTCAGCAGCAAAATAATATAGAAATTTAGTTAGAAACCTAAAAAGGGAAACAGGAGATGGTAACAGAGGCTCAGAACAACATTGGAAAGAAACAGCAACATCAGTCTAGCTAAAGGATAGTGTAATTTATGACACTGGATATAACAACCTTGGGAAAGAGGTGAACGCGCAGATTTATGAGTAGGTCAGAGTAGGTTGAAGTCCTGCCTGCCTCAGCTGCCAGAGTGTATCAATTCCCTTGGAAAGGTGCCTTTATGGAGACATTTTTTGCCTAACGCAGCTGCATGAATCAGCAATCTGACACTGCTGCTTTGCGATGGGATGGGAGCTGGACCGACGTCTTGGTGACTAGTCTGAGTAGTTATGTTACTGGGACAACAAGGGTAAACTTCAGCTGTTTGGAGACCTTTCCAAGAAGAGCACTGGCACTGTCCAGCTGTAAGCAAAACTGGACTTTTGTAGCTTGTGTATCACAGACACGAACAAATCTTAGTGCTATTGTGATCAGATGAAGAAAAATGTTTGTAATTTAATTGGGCTGGGCTGGGGAAAAGAAAGTCTGGCGTCACAGACAGGCCACACTGCTTGAAACTGTCTGAAAGGAAAAGAATTCTATTGCAAGAATTATCCTGGCAAATTCTTCTCTTTCCAAGAGTAGACAGATGAGTGTTTTAGATACAAAATTATGATTTGTAAATTGAATATAAACCTGGAATTGTTTAAGGATTTGAGCACACTGGCTAAAAGGACAAAGCCCAAAGCATCCCTTTGTTTTTAGTGACATCAGAAAACATGAAAAAAATCCAAAGTTTTCTTATTTTTCCTAAATTACAAATTCTGTATTAATGATTTTTTTTGATAAAATCTAGGACTCTTGTTCAAGATAAGGAGATCCAAAATGTTATTAAAGACATTAAGCCAGTGTGCTGTTATCTCTTGTAGGGTGTTCAAACTGACAGAGAGCAGGTTTAGATTAGATATTAGAAAGAAATGCTTCCCTGTAAGGGTGGTGAGGCCCTGGCACAGGTTGCCCAGAGAAGTTGTGGCTGTCCCACCCCTATTCAAGGCCAGGTTGGATGGGGCTTGGAGCAACCTGGGATAGTGGGAGGTGCCCCTGCCCATGGCAGGGGGTTGGAACGAGATAACCTTTAAGGTCTCTTCCAACCAGGACATTCTGTGATTCCATGTGTGTAATTATATGTTAACTGTTATCAGATTAAGAGTACTATATAAACCAGGGGAGGGTTTGTTTAAAGCCATTGTGAGGTGTGTAACTTCCGTAGCTCCTGAAATTAGACACGTTTCAACAACCTGCCTAATTGCAATTCTGTGTGTTGAATAATGCTAAAATACATGAGCAATGCTATGAAGGAGGCATTGGCTGTTTTTAGCTGACAGGGCCCAGGGTACCCAGTAAAAGGGGTTAACCACCACTGTGGATGTGCCTTGTCATGTCCAGTGTGTAACTGGGACACTATGGAAACACGGATAACGCGGTTCCAGCGCGGCGGGAGGATGGTTGGTTTGTGAGGGCAGCTGGGGCCGCAGGCAGTGCCATGAACTGCTGGGGCCTAATTCGTCAGAGTTCATTCAACACCGCTGTCACAGGCTCAGCAGAAAGCTTAAATCGTGTGCTTGGAGGGAGTTCAGCGAAGCAACTCTCGGCAGAGCCTTTGGAAGACGGCTCTGGAACCTGAAGAAGACAGCTGGTGGGAAGCAGGGGTTTGCATTCAGAGCAGATCTGAATGCTAGATAAGAGAGTGTTGTTTATAACAGATTTAAAAACTAGGACCTGCACCAGCAATTAAAGCACTGATGGTGAGAATAGCTTTAATCTACTAGTTTGAAATGATGTTACACCGTGACAAAAGGAAGATGTTAGAGAAAATAAAACCACAGATATGTTGGTCTTAATGACAAAAGACCAGAGGGAAGGGAATATGGGAAATTCCTAGCATTTCAGAGCTTTGCTTTCTGTGTTCTGTATTTTAGATGTGCCAAGTTTATTGATTTTGTGTTCTGTATTTTACCATAACCTCTGAAAAGTAATGAGCTTTACTCCCAACAAAATGATTTTTAGTGGCTAACTTCAACTTGTTCTAAAAGTAGACTATTGTTTCCTTCACTATCCTCAATACTTGGAAACTATAATTTAGTAAATAACTTTAAAAAAGCCCCTTCAGCTGACTGATATCTTAGAGGGGATTTTAATTACTGTTTTTTTTCTGGAATGATGGAAATGGAGTTTAGTCTGTAACATTTTATTTTATTGCCATTCCATTTAGAACCTTATCTTTCATGTACTAAAAAAAATCACCTCTGATAGAGATCCCAGCTGCAAATGAACCAAGAGCAGCAATTCTCCATCCTGTCCCACATGAAGGGCACTGATTTCCACCAAAGAGTGCAGGTCTGGCATATTTCTTTCAGACTTCTTATATGACATTTTTCTCTCAGTGTGGCAAACGACAAAGTATGATAGACCAGGAGCTTGTACAGGGAGGGCAGTCTTGAAAATTCCTATGGATTTCATTCCTTAGAGCTTTTTTGCTGACTGAAAGCTCACTGCTTAACACATTCAGCTACTGTCATAGAAAAACACGTTGAATTCGTGTGGCCTAAATTGAGAGAAGAATAGGTTTGTTTCTTTGTCTCCAAGTAGGCTGCCTTGGGGGTGAAGATTCTGATGTCAGATACACTGAAGCCTGTTGAGTTCAGAGGAGTTAGACGGGACCCAAGCCAAAGTTGTGGGGGAATTGGCTGGAGCGTTCAGCCTTTAATGCTCTTGCAAATGCTGGTTGCAATGCCTGTGCTTTTGTGCATTTGTCAAACACACATTCACCCCCACACAGGTTTTCAGTGCCACGGTTCTTGAAGGTTTATAAATATAAGCTTTCTGCAGCTTTTTTTTTTTTTCATTCTGTCTTTCAACAAACCCAGATATCTTCACTTTTCTCTGTCTAGGAAAATGCTAAGCTAATACGGTGCATTTTTACCATCATGACTATTTTCTGACTGCTGGGCCATACCAGATATGGAGTCACGTGGCAACTGTACAAGAACAGTAATCTTTAGCACAAAGTTATTAAGCAAAGATTCTTCGAGGACCTAATACTAGGGGATGCTGATTTATAGATTCAAAATATGCCCTGCACTCCCGGAGAGCTTTGCTTTGCTTCCCCATTAGCTACTGATGGGACAACCGTGCTTGGAAATCTGCCAGAGTAGATATTCCAGAAAAAAATGATTTAAAATGTTTTCTTAAAACATAAATAAAGCAATTTAGGAATAGAAAAACACAGCCCTTTTTTATTCCGGAGGAACGGTGTTCACTATGGGAGTTCTGGAATAAGTAGTCTGGAATAGCTGTTGTGGTAAACTGCCAGTGTATGAAGGAACCACTTGCTGATGGATGCTGCAGAAGATTTACAAAAAAATTAAAAAAAGATATTAACTGTTGAAAATAACATCTTGGCTCTTAGAACAAAGCCAAGATAGGCTCAAAGGAGGCAAGTGAGCTAAACAAACTAAATATATAAACAAAAGAAGATCAGAATATGTTTGGTCCCATTCACATGTGAGGTGGAAGCCTCAAGGAGCTTTTCTCTTGCAGATGTTCCTATTTGGCTTACAGAAAAAAAGAGGAAAAATCCAGTGTCAGACAGTGTCAAATAAAAGGGATCCCTGAACTAGTTTACTGCCAGGATGGCTGGGTGGTCAGAGACTTTGAGGTAAAAATGGATCACGTGTTTGCAGATTTGAGAGGCACTTACACCCCTCTGCAGACGAATTAACTGTGAGTCTCAAAGCAGAGCGGAATAATTTTAATGACACATAGTTGGAGGCGCTATAATATTGTAATTTCCTATCACATGCCCATGCCAAGTATTTACAGATGATGAAGAGAGCTTGCAAAAATATAATGACAAGTTCAAAGCAAGTGGGGGAAACAAAGCATTTTTTTCTGAATTGTGCTTTCTGTCATCACTAAAATGAGAACATGCTGGTTTCACCATCTATTTGTTACTGAGGGCATCTCATGTTCTCAAATTTTAAACAGTTATTTATACTGTACATGAGGAAAAGCCTGTTTGGCATTTGTCTGCATTCAAAAGAACATCCTGAATCATGTTTCATGAGTGTTTAGTATGTCCCTTGAGATGTATGGTTTGAAACACAAAGTATGAAGATGATGATACAGAAATATCTGCCAGGATTGTCCTTTAAATTTAATCATCTCTCTTATGCAATGAAATGTAATCTTAGACCTGTAACTATCAAGCCAGTGATTATTTGGACTGTTAAAAATCACATGGGGTCCAGAAAAGGAGATCCACTACAGTATCCTGACAATGATTGCATTGAGACAGCAGTGATACAAACCCTATGATCTTAGCAACAAGAGAACACATTTTTGCAAGGTACCCCTTTGTTTTTTCCGGTTGTGCCCTGCAGCCAGATGTACATACCGTGATTTCATTATATCACAACTTTCAGTTCATTCTGCACCTGAAAACATAACACAATAGGCCTGGAAAAGGAAATAATTTTGGTGTCCATTTTCTGAAGGCATACTGTTAATTTTATATTTCATTGTGTATTTTAATGTACCTCAGAAGCACATTCCCTCCCTTTGGGGTGAGTCACATTCTCCAGTAGATGTCAGTTATTTGTGACATGAAGAAAACTGTGATTCTCTAAGTGTACCTTGCTAAACACACAGAACCTGTCCATCAGAACGCACAGACAGCTCTCATGCCCTCGACTACAGGGCACACCCCTATCATCAGCTTTAAAACCTGATGTTTTTCTGCCTGTAGGGTGATAGTGCACTTTCAGGGGCTGCTTTAAATAAATGCTCTGAAAGAAATGTGTAGGGCCTCAAAGGCAGTGCAGAACACATACAAGAAAGGTAAAACGAACACAGAGGCCGCAGGGTCAGCTGGTCAAATGCAGCATTGGTTGAAATCCATGGTCTCAGTGGTTGTTGAGAAGTCAGTGAATGGAACATGCCAAGTAGGGTAGACTGCAGAGATGCTGCTGATTTGTGACTGTGGCAACAGTGCCAATTCAAGGATTAGGCGGAAGGAAGCAAGCAAAACTTGATTTTTTAAAAAAATTTGTTTAGTGATGCACACCCACAAGTATTTAATCCAAACCCATGCTAGTTCTCTACCATTTACTTAGTCCCAGTTCAGAATGAACCATTACTAGGCTAATCACTCTCGTTGTATTGTTGCTCTCAGTTGCAACCAAAGGAGACATTATTAAAAAAGAAAGTATTTTCAAGGTTTAAATAGTTTGTGCTGACTTCAAGACAGTTAGGATGGTCTAGACATCTTGTTTACTGTTTTGCTTAAGTCTGTGGGGATCTCTTTCTTATCTAGTCTCAAAATAGGAAATAGTATTTAGACTTGACAGTAAATACCTTTAACAGAAGATATTGCTTTAACAGAAATAGGAATGATTTCTTTGTCTTGGCACCCATTGTAGGGAACTGGGCTGAATGGCTGAGTTCATCACCATGTCAAATCACTGTAGTTAAGGCCAGATGATATTATGTTGTACTTAAAAGAAGGGACATTAAGAAAGGAAAAGGAAAAAGAGAAATATGTGTGAAGTTGCTACCCTATCCTTTCTCCTAAGCATATGGGCTGTGCCCACTGATGCTGTTGGGAGACACCTCAGCCTCTCTTTTAATTCTCCCCTCATCATCATGTCCCTGTCTGCAAAACCAGTGGAGAATGTCTGTAAACAGAGGGATGTGCAATTTTTCTTTATTCTAAAGTGCAATTCTACTGCAACGACAGAAGGGAGACTCTTTTTGGAGTTAAATCAGAGACAGTCCATATCTCTACAAGTACCTTCTCTGTTCATTTTTCTCTTTGGTGTTTAGGGGTTTGTTTCTTTCTTTGTTTGTTTTTAATAACACCACTCTATAAGCTTTGCATGTTAATATTGCCTTTGGTCACAATCAGAGAAGGGATCTCAGTTGGAAGGGACCCACAAAGGTCCTCGAGTCCAGCTCTTAAGTGAATGGCCCGTACAGGGACTGAACCCGCGGTCTTGGCGTTGTTTGCTTGCAGTGTGTTCATACCGTCTTTGTATGTTCAGTAATTCTGTGCATTATTTATTTTATGCTTCTGCTGGATAAGAAATATGATGAATTCTCAGATTTTTTTTCTGGCTTTCAATTTGCAGCTGCTGCTGCGTTTAAAAACTGATGGGGATTCCTGCTCCCTTCAGTTGTTTCAACAGCATTAAAAAGACATAAACAAGGAGTGATTGAGGAGAAGGCCAGAGATTCCACAGCACAGGGAGGGGAGTACAGCCAGAAGACCAGCTCAGTGCATTCTTCCTTGCTGGAAGGAGCAGTGCCAGTTATTCCCCAGTGCCAGAACGGCTTTGCTGAGGAAATGGGTGTGAGTTAAAGAGTCTCTGAGGCTTCACCTCCTTCATCCCTGTGCCAAGTGCACCTCAGCTGAGATCTCTGAGTGCTTGTGACTGCCCCACTGTGCTCCTCCTGTGGTCCTGCCACAGCTGGCAGGGCTGGGAAAAGGTGCTGGGCTGGAGAAGTATGACCTCCAGTTTCCAAGACCTTTGGAAACAGCTGGTGGAAAGGAAAGTGTCTTGCAGGAATGTGGATAACTGCTGGGTGCTGATCTGTGGTGAATACTAAGAAATGAGAGGAAGATACTATTTGAAAATAAGAAAAAAATCATGCCAGTGCTAGTGAAGTACTGAGGACTGAAGTGATGGAAAAGACAGTAAGGTGTAAAACTCAAAGTATTTTGCTAGAACTTACATAGAAACATGCATTTTACCACTGTAATTGCTTGTATTTCTAAAAAACTGCCCCATTACATGGCTTAAAAGATAAAAATCTTTTTCCATTATATAATGAAAGAACATAAGTGTAAGTACTGCTGTTGTTGTCTGCAACAGAATTCTGGTGCTAGCATGTTTCCATTTTTACTCTCAATATTTTCCTTATTTCTGTGAAAGCTTCTTGATTCAACCCCCTTCTCTGAGAATTTTTTACATTTCAACTACAGATCATTTTAATTAGCTTTTTAATTACATCTAGAGCAGGCTATTTACAGCGCTCCTAACTGTTATAAACAAGTCCATGAGAGTTAAAGTAAGAGGTGATTAACTACTGTCGTTTTCTTCTCATAGAAAGGGAAACATCTTCTCTGTCTTGTAGCAAATACAAACCTGGACTGGAAAGGACTGTTTGGCTCACAGTCCACACCTTGAAATACTTGAAACTGAAATAGGCTTACCACAGGTATGTGCTATGGAGATTTTGAAGGAATTGATATTCTAACTTCCTAAATTCTTTCAGTATTGGTCATCTGGATAAAGAGTATTATGGTTGTGTTAAACAAAGATGCTTTTGGTCAGAGAGTAGTGAACATGAAGAATCAGGCAGTATCACCATCCTGTGTTATAACCCACAGAACAGTGATACAACTTTGTTATGATTGTTCGAGTCATCTCAGACTGAGATCTCTTGCTATGAACTTGGTCCTTGTTGCAGATTCTGAAGTACCCCGGTGGCTAAATGCCCAGAGAGCACTGAAAGAAACCCCTGAATAAGGGAAATCCTACTGTCATCATCTGCCCCAAATGTGACAGAAGGACCCAGTGCTTAAAGACAGCTCCTGGAGTCCATCAGGAGTCACAAGGTGGGAGTTCCTTGTGAGTAGCAGGAATGAACTGGGCTAGGGACACTGTTCTGTGAAATATATGGCTGCAGATCCTTCTGGGAAATGCAGCCAAATGTGCTTGTGAGCTCTCTGTTAAATGCACGTATTTGGCTCATATGCAAGGTTAGCTAAGGAAAATGTGAAAATATTTGTGTTCCCAGCTCTTCTCTGAGGTGTAAGGTCTTACATCCAGGGAACTTAAAGGACAAAGTCATGATAATTTGTCTGAGTCTATAAGTGTGTGGTATGAAAGGTAACAGTACTCTGACTTTAAACCTCTTTCTAGCACATTAAAAAATGTGCTATACACCAGGCACAAAATAGTTTGTTCTACTTTTTTTTCCCCCCTTTAATTCCATCATATTCTGCAAAGTTTTTAATAACATCTTTGTTGTCTTTAAAAAACCAGAACTCTTTGACAGCTATTTTTGTGCTGTGCAATATACTTTTTGTAGCATCTAAAGATTGTTGTTTCCTACTAATTCGGTATTTTGTTTTCCTAAATGTTTGTATGCAAAGCTGTTGCACATACAGCGGGCTGCCACATCTGTGAAGCAGACATCTGTGACTCCCCCTCTTCAGAAGGAATAGACCTGATGACCGTGGACTTCACTGCACTGTGGCAAAGACACCACCAGTTTGAGAGCAATCCCTGTCCCCTGCACGGAGCACCTTCAGAAGGACTTTCACTGCGACCAGCACACAGCTGCCATGTTTCATTTGCAGATATCAAAGGTATGGAATTAAGCAAGTATAGACTTGTGTTCAGGCCCATTTTGTCCTTTGATAGGTTGTGCAGGAATTAAGTACATGTGTTTGCTGCAGAACTTCAAGGTTCATTCCTAAGCTCTGCCCTAAACACTGGCCATAGGCCCACCAGCAACTTCAAACCATTTCTCTACGTAAAAGAATATGGTCCCTGAGTCAGAGGGAAGGGGGAGTTTTTACCTTACACCAAGAAGCAGGAGGCTTCTATTCCTGCTCAGCTCCTTCACAGGGAAAAACTCTGATTAGAGTCCTGCATCCACCATTAAAACTTGGTTTAAACAGACAGCATCAGGGACCCCTGCACCTGTGTTCACTCCTTGATAACCTGAATTTCCAGGAAAGCTTGGTCATCTTAAATCAGGAATTAACAATAATGTGCAAGCACTTTTTCAGCAAACAAGCTTTGAGTTTTCTGTATTGTGTTCTGTTAAATTTGCACAGAACAATGTATTAAGCTTTGTGTGAGTTAGCACTAATCACATTATATTTTTCCCTTTGTAACAGTTTTCATTTAGAAAGTGGCAAAGCTTGGTGAAGGGAAAGAAAAATCTTAATATAGTCTTTAGGAGTCATAGTTGCAAATACCTTTACATTTTAGGTTGTACATTTTTATTTTGGGTGTAGTGATAATACTGAGTTTAATTTAAAAAGCAGTCCTGTATGCCATTTGTCTCAAATGAAGCATGAAGTCCATGTGGACAAATTGAAATTGTTCATTTAGGCAGTATATTTTAAAAGGTATTAAAGACATACGGCTGTAGGGTGATTGATAGATAATAATTCTAATTATAAACAGGGATCTGTCACCTCTGACCTTCCAGTCAGGCTCTTGTTAGAGTTTAGAGTTGGGCTCTTGTAAAAAAAGAGAAAATCCTCAGCACGTGAGGATGAAATGACAAGAAAAACCATTTGCTTTGTTCATTGATGATTATTTATAGGAGTAGGTTATGTGAAACCAGCTGCTACCGAGGCTTTTGTGGGGGACTTGAAAAAAGACTGATTGGTTTTTTTTTTTTTCTCCCTGAGGCTTCTATTTTCAGATCTGTGTTTGCTTATGCGTTGGAGGCACTTTGTGTGTTATTGCTATTCCAATTATAAGTAAGAATTATCCTCTGCTCCCCAAAGTTCCTAAGCTCTTTATTCCTGCCTTCTGTCCTGGTGCAGTAGCAGTGCAGTGGTGCTACACGATCCTCACAGCAGCCCCATTCCTGAGGGCTGTGTGTGTCGGCACAGCCACCTGCTGCGCCCGCCCTCCAACGCGCCTGCTCTGGTTTCCAGGACGGGTTTGAACACCAACTGTTGTGCTGAACAAAACGTGATATGATGCAGTTTTCCACTGAGTTTCAGCTTGTCCTTCCTCAAAAGTTATTAATGACTCTCAGTGCACAGAGAGCTCACTCTGCAGCCCAGCACTAGCTCCAAAGCAGCTTACTCATGGTCACTAGGGTTTTAATTTTAATGCTATTACTTTAGCTCTGTTAAATTATCTTCAGTGTGCAGTAGATCAAGTTTGCAGGCTGTGTGTTTAACAATGGGAATCACTCAGTTTGGTATGTTGTGCTCCTCTGGTTCAAAGTGAATTTTGTATTTTCTTGGCACATAGGTTTTTTGGCTCAGATAACTATCAAATGCTAACACTTTGGATTAGACTTTGAAAATATTCCAAGTGCTCTAATAGTATATCTTGCATGTTCCTGTCATGGCAGTCACCATTGAAGTCAAAGGCATTAATCTTTGTGTCTTGCAGAAGGTGGAATAGTATCCTGTGGCAACAGGTATTGATAGGTTTGTTTTCTTTATTTTTCTCATGTATTTGTTGCCATGCCTAAATATTGTGAGGCTACTTGTGCTGTAAGAGCATTTCCTCTTTTAAAATTATTTAGAAGGTGTAAGAATCGCTGTTTACTTTTATCTAGAGGTTAGGATGCTATATGTCATTTTTCTTTCTGGATCGAAAGACTGTGTTTACTTGCTTTTTGGCACATATACTCCAATTGCAAGTGCTACTGTAGGTATCATTTGCGTTACTTTTCTACTTTTTCAACTGCTGGGCATTGAGTGCAGAATGTTATAAGCAGTAACATTTGGATTTGGGGGTTGGATTGACGTCTTTTTCTCTCAAGTTACTTGTATAACAGTGTAAAACAATTGTTAAATGTAAGGGGTTTTGATCTCCGCACATGCAGGTAGAGAGGATCAGTAAGTGGTGGTATTGGTAGAAAACAGTAAGCCACACCCTTAACTGGAGGAATAGACATGACTTACCATGGGTAGAGTCTGCAACAGTTTCTGCTGAGTGACATTTGGTCCCAGGAACTAGAGATCCACAAAATAACCTGGAACTACGGGCTCCTGCTCAAAAGTCAGGAATGAGAGTCAGGCGATTGTGCATTTTCTGATTGGACATTACCACACTTAAAATAAGGGTAACATGCAGACTTTACTGTTAAGATTCAGTATTTAGGATCTCCTTGTGTGTTTATATATTTGGCTTTAAAAGAAAATAAGACTGCCTACTTTTCTTGAACTCAGATTTGCTTATCTGCCTTCCCCTAGACTGACAGAATGAAGAAGATAAATGTGTTTAATTTAGACTCCATTCTGCTGCTAGGTCACAATGAAACAGAAAATTTGGATTAACATAAGTAAGTATTAATAACTTTTTATTTAAAAAGGTGAATTAGAAGACAAGAAATAGAAATATGAACCTTTGAGTAAATAATTTTAAGGCCAGTTCTATTATATTATCTATACAAACTTCCTCCAGAAATACAACACTCTATTTTGCATTAAAAATGTAAGTATTAATAAGTATTAAATAAACACTTAAAAGCAGAATAATTGTTAGTAATTCTATGTAATTACTTTCTCCCTGGGTTAATATTTACTTACAGCAGAGTTAAGACATCTGGGAAAGCCTAGTTTAGATCAGCTTTGTTATTTCTATACTACAGCACAAGAGATATGAGTAATTGGAGTAATATTTTATTGATCTCAAACAATACTTCTTTCAGCAATTAAAATGCATGATGAGTCCTATGAACAAGGTGAAAATAAAGCACAACAAAAAAAATAACTTCACATTTTTTTCCATTTCATTCTTAGTGTAAGCAATAAATACAGTGCTATAGCTTCTATTAATCTTATTTACATAGTACAATATGTGTGAATGGTGTCTGGTTTCCAGCCCAAATGTTTCTTGACATGAAAAGGAGTACATGTTGCAGCATTTCTACAGCCAAACAGTCGATTAGATCATCACCATGAAAAACTACACAGCATAAATGCTGCCATTAAACAGAACAACTGAGGGGATCCTGCAGTAGAGCATTTTATTAATTGAAGACAGTAGCATAAAAAATAGACATTTTCTCTCACAGAATCCTAACATGCTGGTGTTACAGATAACAAATATAAGACAACTATTTCTGTAGCCCCTGTAGATTGATACAATAAATCCTCACTAAAGTAAAAAAAAAAAATAAAAGAAAAGCAAATAATAATAACAGGTAACTATTTGCATGTTCAAAGGAATCTCACAGCCCCACCAAAACACTTTCCTTCCATTCCAGAGAATACAGATAGAGACTTACAACATTCTGCAAAGCAGAACAATCAGCCATGAGAAATCAGCATAAGGATTAGATTTTAATTTATGGTGGCAGAAAAACATATTAAGAAGCAGATGCTTCTCTTAGTTAAGTAGGAACCGAAATAGGTGAGGTAGGAAGACAAAATAAGGAATCGGTATTTTTCCAATGCAATTTAGAAAATAGGATATCTAACTTCATGAGGAGAGGGGGAAGATAGCTCTCCACAGTCACAAACACTGTCTTGCACATCCAGCTGGATGTATGTTTCTTTTCCAAAGCGAAGACAAACATGTGCCTAGAAGCATAGGGTGAGTGTCCACCTAGAAGCAGGATAATTGCTGTAGAAAAACAGGTTTTTTGCCCCTAAATTACCATTGCAAGTTTCTCTGATAGAGGACAGAGGGCAAACAGCAATTAGCATTATTTGGCGTTAAATGATAAAAATCTACAGGCTATTAAATTTTAACTGTCTAGCCGAGAAGCTAAATCAAAGTCTGATATCGTGTCACACTCTAAACCATCACTTACATTTTAATTACAACAACCCACCAGGTACCATGAAATAATTGTCTACTAATAAGCCATTGGGGACTTAAAGCACTTTAAAATGGACAAATACCTGCCTGGGCTTTGATTCTCAGCTGGTACCAGTTGATTCTCCAAATGGAACTCAAGACAGATTTGTACCAGTTGATGATCTGGTCCCACAAGTGTAAAGCTGCTACACCAGAGCAGGGATTCTCTGCACCTCTAATATTTTTGGAACATTGCACCAATTTTAAGTAATAGGTCAGCAAGCAGAGTTGTAAGCAGCCTCTAATCATGTAGCAGACATCCTTATGTATTCTTACAGTTTGAGAGACCGTGACATCTGGTTGCCAGATTTCACACTGCTCTACAGTACAGAACCCAACAGATTTTTCCAATCATTCCCATCAGCCAACCAGCCAGCCTTGAAGAAGAAGAGAAAGGATTTGTGCGTCCTAGCTGGGATTCTGTATTGTGAAATGAAATCATTAATAAAACACTTTCTACATTCAAACTCCAGACGTAAGAGCTGTAAAAACATATGGAAAGGTGCAAGTGGTGTGAACTTACCACATCCTCCTAATGTTTTTCTTCTAAATACAAAATATTTAAAGTCTTATGAAGTCACAAACTAATAAACACCGTGACAGCAAATTACCTAGATGCTAGTGAAGTTTACAGGAAAGCTACTGACGAAAAGGTTTAAATGTTAAAGTAAAGGTGTTCATATAAAAAATTAAGTGTTTAAAACTGAAATGAGCTCAGAAAGAACTGTCTTTCAATTATTGGACTGGTTTACATGCACCAGATATACATTAATTAGCATAATAGTCTGTCTGTTCCAGCATCTACTTTTTCTTCCACTTAATTTTGCTTTTTCCCCACTTCAAGTAAGACTCATCTGCAAATTAAATGTATAAAAATTTTTCTTACATTTTTAATTTTCAGTAGGACTTTTCTGAACTCACCTCATTTCATGCCCTCGTTCTTGAGAGTATTTTTGTCATTTCACTTCACAAAACTACAGTTTCTTTAAAGCATAAAGATTTAACAAAAACATAGATTTCTATAAAGACACATTTCCTTAAGACCTTCCTGACAACCTCCTCGGTTTCAGTGAGACCTTTTTGCACCAGTAGACCAAAAGAAACAACATATAAAGTACTGTTCTGAGCTGACTGAGACAGATTCAGAATCAAGCAGTCCAAATATTAAAAGTCTCAATCCATAATGACTCTTTATGAATCAAACTTTATATTGGATTTTCCCAAAAAACCACCAGTAGTTTGCTTGATTAGTCTGAACCTCATACACTGGCTTTAAAGGTAGTATGTCATGTTCACTGTGTTCAGTCTTGCATGCTTATCTCAGACAACAAAAAAAAAAAGCCACAAAATTAATCAAAACCTTGCCCAAGAATGAAGGAATAAGTTATCAAGCATATGGCCAGGGAAATACTTAAAAATAAAATGAGAACAATGCTACAACAAATCCTGTACATGATCTTCTCCAGGTTAAGTAAATTCCTTCAGCACACAGTGAAGTTCCATCAGCTGCAATTACGTATTAGTGTCTGGAAGGGTTTACAGTTATTCAGGTTACTCCTTTTCTTTCTGGCAGTGAGGCCTCATCAATCTTGACTGTGTTAAAGCCAGGAAGAAACTTCCTTACGCTTCAGGACAAGGAGGCGTTTCTGAATATGCCAAAATAGCTTAAATAAAATTGCTCAAAGCTTGCTGCAAGATATTACCTTGCAGTACATAGAGACTCAGACTTGAATTGGTGACTCTATGCTTGATGTAAAATAGTGGGAAAAAACCCAAACTGGCCAAACCAAACTGTCAGTATCTTAAATCAAACCAGCAATATTTGTTTCCTCAGACTACCTTCTTGGGCTTTTTTGACAGTCAAATAAATTCTGGACACAAAAAATAACCTGAATAATCTATTGTTATTATTACACCTACTTTAACCATTTTGTTTTGTCCTATTTTAGGTTGAATTAAGACAATAGAGTCCAGTATTTACACTCTAGGTTTCTATAGGCAAATGAAGTGGCTTCAACACAGCGCAGTCTTATACAAACTTCCAAGAAAATAAGAAATCCTTCATTGATTCCCTTTGTACAAAAAAATTGCCAACTTTGTCTACACAGTAGAAACTGAAGAGGCAAAGTTTGTAACCTTATATAAATGCACATACATATATAGATATATATGTACAGATGTCCATACGATATAGATACACAGAAACACACCAAAAAAACCCCCGTATATATGCATATATATATATANACCTTATATAAATGCACATACATATATAGATATATATGTACAGATGTCTATACGATATATATACACAGAAAAACACCAAAAAAACCCGTATATATATATATATATATATATATATATATATATATATATGTATACATACGTATGAAAAACATGTTGGTTTAGTTTGTGTCGCTCGGGGAAAAGAACATATCCCGAGTCAGGTAAAAATCTTCTGGCCATGAAGTCACTCGATCCCACTCGGAGTTCCGGAGGGGCGAGCACACGAGCACGGGCTGAGCCTGGGCTGTCACCCGTAGAGCTTCTCAGTTTTTAAAACGACGCTCTCCATGTCGTGGTAGCCCTTCCCGTTTAAGTGTTCGCTGGTGCAGTCGTGGTTGTAGCTGTAGCCCGGCACGTCGCTGATGGTCGACACGGTGTAGGAGGCCGTGCGCATGGCGTCCGAGTGGCTGAAGCTGTGCTCGAACTGGATTTTGTACTGGTTCCAGTGCCTTCGCAAAACAGCCTGGACCTGGGCCAGAAGACAAGGAGAAAGTCGTGTAAACCGCTCGGAGAGATCTCACTGGGCCTTCGTTCTTTGATACGTGAGGGCCACGGTAAAGGTGTCTCGTGGCTCGGTAATACCTGCACGTCACTGGCCACTTGAGGTGCAATATAAGTAAGCGTTATTTTTCGGCAAATTTGGTGTGAAATAATGACATTTTACAGTGGCAGTGCTCAGAAAAAGTGGAGATTACTGGAGGAAGAGCAGCAACGCAATTTTCTGCTTAATCCCTTGTCAACTCCAGTCCAGTGTGGACAGATCAGATTTAGAGGTGAAAAAGGTAATTTGCGTTCACCCTGAAGTTCAAAAGGCCACATCCTCAGCTGTAAATTCATCAACAAACCATAATTTACATTTGCTATGGTTCTGACATAAGCATGTCTTTCCTAATTTCCGACCGTACCTTAAGCCAATGACTAGAAGGATAATTTCCCGAACTTCACATTTCTACCAGAGTTAAAAACAAAGCTGGTAAAATAGCCAAAGGCCCAGCTGGTTTACGTGTCTCCATGGAAAGGATGTGATGTTTTTTCACAACCTTCCTCTCCTACAATATGGTTAAACACCTGTGCATATTGGCGGGATGGAGTGCCACATTCATGGAATTCACAAGGAATTAGGCTTTCAGTGAAGATGCCAAGTGAGGACTGCCAAGAATGGTGATGGCTCCTGTTGCTGCTTTTTCAAGAACTTTTTTTTTTATGTTTAAAAACCCCACAGATCATGAATATTTGATTTTCTCTTCAGCCAAACTTTGTGCAGAAAACATTCCTGCGTTGACTGGCCAGGCTCTGAGTCAGGAAATGCTGGGGAGCACTGACACCTCCATGTATCCAGCAGGGACCCCCAAATCACAGGCACTGTTCAAAAACATGACCTTCATTTCACTTTTTTTACATACAAAAGAACTAACCAGTGAACAGTGACGCCCCCACTTAGCTGTGTATATTGTGGATAAATATTTTTAGGATTTTCCATATGTCTTCAGGGTTTCTTTTGTGTCTGCTTCTAATTTCCCTCACACAATGGCTTCTTTTGTCTAATTTTACTCTGGCTTTAATTATGAAAAATAAGAATAAATAGAAGAAAAGGGATGTCGTTTTTAGACTTCCTGCAGTCTGGTATCAGGAACCACTGTTTAAAGGAAAACTTCATCTTTCCCAAAACCTTTACAAAGAAAATATCAAAGGGTATGGAAAGAAGCATCAACTGATTAACGTAAGACATTAATATTTTAGGGCAAAGGAGATGCTCTCTTACTGTTCACAAAACCTTTCTAGTCCACTCTAAACATCTAAGCACAAATCTCCAAACACTTAGGAGAAAAATCAAGTATCTCAATACTTCTGAGTATCAGATCTTACTCCTTTTCATATCAAAATGCTGTGTTCCTTCCGAGTCTAAAGGCAGAGTTTGTGTTTCAGCACAGGAAGTTTTGATCAATTAATATATGCGTTGCACAGCAATATAGACCTTTCTGGAATCTATCCCAAAGCCAAGAGAAGAAGCATATTCAAAATTCCATGTTTTCCAAGAAGGAAGCTTCGAATTTGGTTTGGAATCATATCAATGAATCTGTGCCTGTCACTAAGCTATGTTCTATTTATTCTCCTTCCCATAGCCAATTACCTCAGTAAGATTAGAGTTTTATTGCAGACACACATGCAAAAAATTACCTATTGAGCTGTTGCACAGAGCTGTAAATTCAGCTCGGGACGGGCAGCCCTTTAGGACTTTGTTACAAGAAAGGATATTAAGCAATGCATTTAATGAAAAAAAGGTAATGTAATAATATAATTCTATTTCTCAGTCATTTACAGAGATGCTAGTTCCAGTTGGAATATTCTTTCCCCTGCACATTATTAGTTGGTAATGGCTCTTTTATGAGTTTTCATGAAGGGGTCCTTCCAGTCAGCCCTTTAACATGCTACTAGCTTGATGTTCAATAGCACACAAAGCAAACAGCTCAGTAACCAAACAGGAGGAAAAAAAAAAAAACAAACCAAAATAAAACCAAAAACCACAACACAAGCTCATCTATCTTATCTATCATCAAACAGACTGTATAAACCCATAAACCCAAGACCATGATCTTCATAGCAACATTTCTACACTCCTGTGAAATGAAAGAACCACCCCCCCAAAAAACCACACAAACCTAACATGGATCACATAGGTCCTTATTAGCACTGTAATTAATAGCTCAATAGGAATCTTTCTACTGATTTATCAGAGATCTGGGACAAGCCTCTCCTCTGACCACAGCCTGTATCACCCCAGAAGCCACTCTAGGCCACCTCAAACTGGAAAACACAATGAGGTAGTTGGGAAGCATCCTACTCTGTGGGATGCTGGGCCATGAGCAGAATGTGAGTGTCCCTAGGGAAGCCCTGCCACGGCAGATCAAGATGAAGGGCTTGCACGTACAGCCTTGTCTGTAGGAGGTCTGTGACAAACATCTGCAGTGCCTGTTAGAACTGGATTGGACAGGCCACCCCTGCTCAGGAAGCTGGAGAAGTTCCTTGGCTACAGTCAGCAGGACATACCAGCTATTTTTCTTACATTTCTTGGTTTATTTTCACTGAACTCCTCTGCTAGCAGATCGCATTTATTTACTTTTTGGCCAGAGGTGTCTGCTTGAACGTGTTTTGGATCCTGATATTTGGTACAGAAGACACTAAAATGTACAGTAACAGGTGGGAAATGCAAAGATAAAGACAGAAAGAAATTGGTGCTTTTAGCATCCTTAATTGCTAAAAACCCACTAGAAAATCTTTGCCCCCACTGTCACCTCAAGGGTCAACTCCAACATCTTCTGTGCAGGCATTTTTCTCTACCTACAGTGTCGTCCTCCCCCTGGGTTTCCTTACTGACACAGTTGTTTATAAAGCCCTAAGTCCCTTCTTGAACAAGGTGTACTGAAAAAGTCCATGAATCACTGAACCCAAAAGTGGTTTCAAAGGCATAAATTTCCACTCTATAGAGAGCAAATACAGACAAATATGTTTAACTCACAAAGTCAAGTTCTACGGTCTAAAAATTAACTGTCTAAATTAAAAAATGTAAAAATGTTTTAATGTTTTAGCATTACCCTGCCAGCAGAAGTTTTAAGCAGTGATTCACCTGTTACCATTTGTAGGTGTTGTGGAAGAGCTCATCTTTATCACTGATCAGCCCGTGGTGAATTTAGGATACTGAATTAGGGGGCTGACTCAGGAGTGCTTTTCTTGTAACTATGACATGTTAACACATCCAAGATCATATTTTAAAATTTCATATCTTAAAATTAATCGTAACTTCAAATAAAAAACAGCCTTGGAAGAGCCACAAGGATTAAAAGACAGAACTGAGCAGTGAACAATGTTGTTGCATAAAAACTGCAGAGATTTCAAGGTTTCCCATCCCTCCTCCTGTATTTTGCACTGGAGCAGAACAAACTTTGTTTGTGTAGTTCAGAATGCCTTCTAAAGCAGGTATTTGGAAAAAGTCAGTCTAGAAGGGAAAGAGTGTGTGCACTTGGGACTTGAACATGAATCTACTTTATGGTAAAATCAGATCAAACCCACTGCCCCACACCCACTGAACTGTGAGAAAGCCTATCTTCATCTTTTCTACCTCCTTGACAAATAAAAAAATAAAACATCAGTGATATGCATACATTTTGTGTCAAAGACACAAAAATAAACCTTCAAACCCCATTGCAATCTAGTCAGCTTCAGACCTAGGAGGAGAAGGAAGGGCAATCTGCTGGAATCAATTCTGGTATTCACCAAATAATTACCTGCAAGTAATTATTACTGTCCAACAACATTATATGACCACACTGACACAATTTTACAGCATCTGATAAAAGAAACTAAGGGTTCAGCCACATGAAAACATCTGCTTACTCCCACACATGTGCTTACAGCCATATACTGTAACCACACTAAATGCAGAACAAATGAACAAACAGATGTGTAGGAATAAGTGTAGGATTGTAATTGTTCCTCTGCCAAAACTGCTTTCCAAACCTCAGCCTAGAATTTTCCCAGAGAGTCACAGAATCATAGAATGGTTTGGGTTGGAGGGACCTTAAAGATCCTATTCTTCCAAGCCCCTGCCATGGGATACAAACGTGCCCCAACCCAGTGTGCTCCATTTCTGCTACAGAAAGACCAGCGATTCTCCAAGATAACATCCTATCCAGCTTCTAGCACAGACAAATATGCCTTCTGAGTATAGAACTGCATTTTACTTTTGTGATACTTATTGAGGATTTATATCAAAGTGACAAGTGTCTTCAGTTTCTTATATAATCACGAGAAATGTATATTGCTCAGCACCAAAGAGTCAGTCCTAACGCACTTAATGATGTGCCATGAATGATGGCACAGTCCTTCCCGAGCTGTGCTCTTGGCATCCTGATGCTTTGTTTCCTCTTTTTCGAGTTTGAAAAATTTAGACATAAAATAGTAAAAAAAAAATTACCATCTCAGTTGCTGAAACAAAACAAAACTATGGAAAATTATTACAAATATACTGGAAGAAATTGTTACCTACCTCACCATTAAAGAAGCAGAAAATTGTAGCCACCAGTAGACCCTGTAAAATAAAAATAAAGGTTCTGTTTTATCACACATATCTATGAGATACTTCAGGTTAGATAATTTCTGATAAAATTCAGATATAGTTAGCAAAGACAGTGCAGGACAAATCTAAATGTGGTGGCTTATTTCTGAAAATATGGGACCAGTTATCTACCATATGTCTAGGAATTTCCTCCAGGAGGTGAATATTTGATATGATGGAGAAAATCAAAGTAATTTATAGGAATATTGCATTAAGGTCTTTAAAAATTAAGATAACATGATCATTTCTCCTTTTTTCACTTCACATGCCCCAGCGCTCTCTAGCCCAGGTGGGTGAGAACCGTGTAAGGCTCCCTTACCTGGTAATGCATGAGGATGTGCATCACATAGTCATACACTTCCTCAGCGATCCGGCCCTCTGGTCGCCATGGAAACAGGACAAATTCGATGCCAAGGAGTGGAACAAGAATCAGGGTAGCTCTCACTGCTTTCATGTACAGGTTGGATTCGGCCTTGTGGGTGTCTTTGAGCTTGGTTATGAGGACACGGACGATATTTAGCAGGAAGAAAAGGTTTACCTGTTGGAAAAGGAAATGACACTGAGGGTGGCCTGAAAAATAATCCCACACACTGATCTGGGAGACTGAAAACCAGACAGGAAAACTCATACTGCATGGCTGGGATTGTGATTGTACAAGAAACAACAGTTAAACCTCTTTGAAAACACCTTTAAAGTAACTGAGATGTGGCTTTAGTGGTATCCACATCCATTCCTTTAATTTACTAAGCAAGTGTGCACCCCTATACCTACTGACTGCCAGTGCTAACAATCCACACACCTTTCTGGTCTCAACAGTAGCAGTGAAGGATTAGGGTTTTTTCGAATGATTGTTTCTTTTCAGGTTGGTCAAGAAAGAGGACGATGCTCTTCCCTCCTTGCATTTAAATATGGTTCTTCAAAAAGCTACTTCCTATTTTTCATACATTAACTTGAAAGACTTATAGGGAAGTAAAAGATCAGAATGAAAAAATAAAAGTAAAAGAACAAATGCTGCTACAAGGAAGTCTATTCTCCTCTAGACAAACAGTGGATTTAACATTCTCACAGTGGCCAGCGGTTGGGCTTTTTGTTCAGTCAGCAGAACTGGCAAATGTGGCAAGCACTGAGATGATGCCCTAAATATACTCATGCACTACTGATCTTGACTATTTCCATAGCTGCTAAGGCTTTTCTTGTTAGAAGTGGTGAATCTCCGTTCCTTCACTTTGACCAAAATAATAATCCCAAACTGAAATCACAGTTGTGCAGAGCAGATCTTTCAACATGTGACCATTCACTGTAAGGAATAACAAAACAAGTACACACACAGACCTGTATGTGTTTGTGCACACACACACACAGAGCCAAAGGATGTGAGTAACCAGAGCAACAGCAGCAATGAGGGATGCTCACGCTCAACTTTCATCTCCTGTGCAATGCTGGCAGCCCCTGACAGAAGCTGCAGTTGGAAGAGACCCTGAGAGCTCAGCCAGCCCGTCACCTCTCGCAAGGGCACCGAGGCCGGACAGTGCTGCTTCAGGGACTCACTAGGAAGGGAGAGACACAGAACCCAGCCCTATCTCAGCTTCCAGATGACTGTCTGTCCTTGTTCACAACTGGAGACAAAGGGGAGGGCGGGGGAAGCAGACAGACAGACAGCTTCCTTCTACAAAGCCTCGGATTTCCTGGTCTAGGAGGAGGGAGGCCTCTGAGTTGCTGTAGGACAAATGCAAGCAGGGAAGCCATTTCAGACCATGAGTGTCACGATGCCTCCACAGCCCCAGCAGAATTCCTTATGTCAGATCAGGTTTTCAGAATAAACAGCTGTGTGCTGTTATAGCAACATGGCCCTTGACAGATATGGGATGTTATTTATATTCTACGTGCATGCTATTTAAATCATTTTAACAGGAAATTGTTTTACATAGGAAACTACTGCATGAATTTCTCCTGGAAGCCTCCAGCTACCTTTAAGCTTTGTTTAGACAACCAAGGTCTTCTGATTCTTTCTCAAGGGATTTATTTAGATTTTATGTAGCCCATCATCCCCATGCAACTTCCTATAGCACACACAAACAATAAGTCCTTCCTCCATTTCTAAATTTAATCCTTCTCAAATCTCCTTGTTCAACATCAGCATGTATCAAACACAGAGTTTGCAGCCCTCTCGAGTTTTGGTAGCACGGCCAATTCCTCTAACACTGTCTTCGAATGCTAACTGAAGATGCAAGTGGCAGCAGCCAGGAATGAAATACCACTCAACAAGCTGCTTCTTTTACAGTGTGCACAGGATTTTTCTGTTCGTTTCACTTACCCACCAAAACCAAAAAGCACAAAATTAAACATGCAGAGTTTGCAAATTGCTAAGAGGGCAAACAGAAAGCTGGATGAGGCAAAGCAGAGAACAGAGGTGAGAGTTGTCACTCACTGGCACTGTGAGTGTCAGTAGAAGTGTGCAGCATTTTTGATGCATATCTCTTCTGTCACAAAATAGAGTGAGGTTGGGATGAACCGAAATCTTAATTACAGTGATGAAAACAGGTCCTGATTTTAGCAAGGTAGCAAGTAGATTTTTACACTTAAGCAAAAGTAGGCCAGTGGAACTACTTGCAAGCATATTATCATCAAACTGACTGTGATGGTTTGGAAAAGCCCAAAGGAGCCCTGTAGTGCTGGCTGCAGTATGAACACAGAGCAACACAGCGACAGCTCCGCCGTGACCTGAAAACTGCACCGGGCAAGTGAACAGAAGTGGGAACAAAGGTAGGTGGAGAAGGCAATCCCAGCAACAAAGAATGTTGATGCCTGTACTGGAGATTTAGCAGCATTTAGGTTTTGCCTTAAGGGTGGCTGTGAACTTAGCTGAGCTTAGAAGTCATTGGGTGCTGCAGTTCTTGAATTAAACTCTCCCCATCTCCCGGGTATTTCTCTCCATGTTGAGTTTGCTGTAAGCAGCATGGCAATCCTTATTAGCAGAGAGGTTTCAATTCTGTTTAAATTCCTCCTTAGCATGATATAAACAGCACCATTCTCAGCTCAAGGCGCTTGGACAGTGGCTGGTGGCCCTTACTTGGCTTCAGTACAGTTATGCAGCTTCAGATCCTGGCCTGCTTGAGGCTGACTTGCTTGGGCACAACAGCTGTATGTGCTCATGAAGACATGTCTTACAGCTGGTCTGGGGACATTCCCAAGGCCAGGTATATGGGCATTAAACTTCCAAACTCCTAAGCCTTGCACTGAGTCGAGCTTAGAGTCATGAAATATAAGGACATTAAAAACAAAGCTAGGACCTCCTGAACTTCCTTCTAGCACACGTTCACTCAGAACTTGCTAGAAGAACTTGCATCTCTAAAAGCCTGTCAGACTAAGACACCAATACATAGCATTACTACATGGAGAAATATACACTCCTGTAGCATTATTTGTATAAATAATGGCATAAATAAATAAAAAACTCTTTCAGTGGCATCTGTGCAACTGAAATTGTTTGTGCATTGGCACATCTGAGGTCCCTACACTGGAATCACTACTGCTTTCACTAGAATACAAACCCATTCCTTTCCATCCCCACCTGCTCCCCTCCCCCCTCTCAATTTTGGTCAATATTTGTCTAGCATGAAAACTAACATCACCCTCTACTGTTTCTTTAATTGTGGTTGCTTGGTCAAACAGTTGTAATTTAACGGTCAACTGAAGAGAATTCCAGTCAAAGTGCAACCTATGTGTCCTCCCACTTCCCGCTTCTTTGGCAGGGATCTGACCACAGTTATGTAATAACAGGGACCATAAAAGCAGCGTTGTTGTTAACTTTACGTAATTGTAGGATTTTTGGTGATGTGCAAGAGTTAAATTCCCATTGGCTTCTGCCAAGTCTCCCTGGCACCCACTTGACAGTCCCCTTCATGTTCTTTGAGATCCTACTCCTGAAAATAGAAACAGTGTCTTCTCCCTCGTTATCTAATTTGCAGTTTAATATTGTTGTTTAAATGTCTACTAAAGCAGGTCATGCTTAGTAAAGTGTGGAAATTGTATCTGGCAAGCAAGCTGCTTAAGCAAATGAGGGTTCTGTTCACAAAGCCTAAACACATGCATTAATCTAACATCTTTATCCCTGCCTTGTCTTTTCTGAATTGACACACTACATTTTTTTTTTTGTTTTGTTTTTTTTTTGGTTTTTTTTGTTTCCAGAAAGGAAAGAAACTCCTTTAAAGTAC
This sequence comes from Oxyruncus cristatus, assembly GCA_013399855.1. Classification (NCBI taxonomy): domain Eukaryota; kingdom Metazoa; phylum Chordata; class Aves; order Passeriformes; family Cotingidae; genus Oxyruncus; species Oxyruncus cristatus. Next base: position 835,716 of record VXAY01002457.1, on the reverse strand, counting down.
TTTCACATCACAGGCAAGATGTGCAGTTGTTTTTAGTCTCTGTTATTCCTACGTGATTTTCCAATAAATGTTCTGATTGCACTGAGGCAAGAAAAAATACAAGAGAAACACCTTCAGTCAGCTCACTAAAAATACAGGAATATCAAAGGTGTACAAAGCTGTAAATTGCAAAGAGAATAGACAAAGTCTCCACCCAAACCAATTCCACAGAGACAATTATGCCTCCAGTAAAATCAAAGAACATTCCTAGTGTTGCCTTGAACGGAAAGAAGACTTGATCATTTGGGACAGATCCAGCGCATTTGAAGCCTGTAGGATTGTGTCTACTTGCAGTGTGATTTTGTGGAGGTCACTGCTTGGAAAGACAAAATGATCTTTCATCTTAAAATGAGGTCACTTCATGGAAAACAGTACAATCTTATAGCTTTTACACAGTTTTTTACGTTGTTATTTAAAGCAATTTCTGACTAATGCAAATTACAGTTCAGCTTTAAAGTGCTTCACTTAAGTGGTATATCTGTGAAGAGACACCTGAACAATACAAGTGACAAGTCACAAAAAAAACCCCTATACCTTTCTGTGAAAACAGGGTTTCATCTTTTGTGTAAGGTAGGAAGAAAAAAAATTGAAAGGATTCAGAACTGGGTTTCAGTTTATGGATTCAAGCACAGCAGATTAGTTAGTGCCCTTACACGAAGATAATGTGGCAGATCTGACTGGCAGGACAAGAGATTATCAGTAATAATTCACACCCCAAGGGCCACAGATCTCAATAATGCCGTGGGGGCTGCCCCTGGCTTCCCATGCAGAGGGTCTCAGGTGTGTCATGGTATCATCACAGCCTTCAAAAGGTAGGTTCACTAGTTAACTTCACTGTGAATCAAAAAGGGAGTCAGAAGAACCACAGGATTTACACAATGGTCTTCTGAGAGAATTCTCTATGCACAGGATGCCCTCTACAAATATTCATTAACAATCTAACCTCAGAGGAAGCTCACATAGATCAGAAACGGGAATTGTTTCCAAAAGTTACTTAAGGCTTTAGTTCTTCATGAATCTGCTTGAGTGAACTGAAAAGCCATGAGAAAAGTCAGCAGACACGTACACAGTAGTTTTGCCACATCGGCTTGAAGTTTCTGTTGCAATAAAATAAATGACTGTCATACACAGTCAGCGGCTAATTCCAGTCACATGCAGAACGTCTCTGTGCTGCAGCATTCCTTGCATTACGCATTCATAGACATGAATTACATGGATAGCTGTGCGAGCAGGCACCTATTTCTATGAAGCAACAATCTCCTGACTGAATTTCACAGGTTAAATCCAGTCCTAGTGTAACTGAAGTACAACATTGATTTTTATGCAGTAATGTCTTCAGTAGCAAACACTTAATAGAGCTGGCATTAACTTGGAGTGTAGGACAGAACTCTGCACTCTAAGGGTTCACAAGGGCCACAAAAGCAGAGAAGCTGCAATACCCCAGTGGCCAAAGCAGACATTGCTAGATTAGTGTCAGCACAGGGGCAGTCACAAGCACCTGCAGAACTATTTGCACTGGTTCACTCCCAGGGACCTGTTCTAGTTTCTTTCCATCCCGTATTCCCACCCACAGTCAGTCCTGGCATTCAAGAGCCCTCTTCCTGAACCTCAGGGAGCTTCAGTCTGGGAGCTGTTTGGCCACAGCCCAGTGACACAAAGAGGCTCATAGTAGGGCCAGCCTGGCAATTAGTCTGGGCACAAGAAAGCATTCTCAGTTAAAGAAAGGATTTGAACGTGCCCTCTGGTACTCCAGTGTAATATTGAGTTCTTCCTTGTCAGTAGCATTTAAGAGGAATGATAATCAACATTGCAAAACCTCACTTTCTCTGAAGACCAGAGGTACAGCTCCTTAACAGGGCCAAGACTTCCTCTATCTTCTGTGTTTGAGGCACCTACTGGGTTCAGCGGGAGATCCACGAAAGACAGTGGCCTCTAAAATTTAGCTTCAGGCTCTTATCAACCTCACAAGCCCATCAAGAGCAGCCAGAAAACAAATAGAAAACCAAAATATTATCTGAAAAATGCTCACCAACAGAGCAGCACAAATAGGGCCGTGGATGATGTACAGCAGATGAGTATCAGAGCTGATCCAACAGCTAGAGAAAACAAACAGGAAAAGCAAAAAAAAAAAGTTGGCATTATTATCTTTGTATTCCTTTCTTTTTTTCCCCTCTCTTTAAAGAAAATATAAATGTTTTGCAAAGCAATTTGAAATGCTACTTACTTGTCATTATAATATAAAGTTCTAGCAACAGCATGTATGCAGGCGGGGATCAATGGGAAACCTGTGAAGAAAAAACAGTGTTTTCTTCATAAGAAAACCTGGCTTATAACTAAGTAAACTTGGGTATCTTGCAGGAATCTTCTGTATTTTCACCTAATCCAAACTATATACCTGCAGAGCAAATAAACTAACAGGGAGCAATTTAGTTTTTCTTTTCTTGGATTTCTTTCTGAGGGATGTATGAAACCTTATTCCCCCCGACTTGCCAGAAAATCCACACCAACACAGAAAGAAGAAGCAAATCAAATTATAACTTTTTAGAATGGAGCAGTTGATCTTCATTAACACAGATGCTTTTCAGGTTGCAGTCTACAATAATGCCGAATAGGTAGGTAATATTCAAATGGTAATTGTATAGATGATCGTAGCTTTAACAGTATGGTTAGCTATGTTGTTCATACCTTACTGGTATGAGGACAAGTCCTGAATATCTTGCTGGGTATTCCGAAAAGAAATTTGAAATTAGACTCAGGAAATCAGGCCGAATTGAAAATTTTAAAATTAGTTATCTGGGGCCCTTGACACTGTGGTGGTACCTTATCTTCAGAAACTGCTGAGCACCCACGACCTCTCAGCCACACCTCAGCCACGCCTGCAGCAGGACAGCAGTGACCCAGGTACCAAGTCACGTTATAGCTGAGTGTGCCAATGCACTGAGGATGAGCAGAGAGCCCTCCCTTGCACTTTGGGAATAAGCTGTTGTGCATTGTCTAAAGTGACCAGGTTTGGCCTGTTAGTTTTGATACCGATGCCACTTGAGATCTTGTGCTAATGCTACTCTGTGTTTGCTTAGTGAACAATACGGGTCAAATGGAACTGCTGGAAAAATAAATCTTTGGCCATCCCTAACTGAATTCTGACCCTCCACCCTAGACATGGTGCGACTTCTCTGAAAACAAACATTCATTCCTGAATAAACATCTTCGAGATGAGGAACAATGAATAATTACTTCTTAATGTCTTTTTTATAATGGGAGACTATTTTCCCTATACAAAGGAGGAGTCGCTTCCTGACTCCAGAAATGCATAATCTCTCTTTCAAGCGAAGACAGAAGTACATACAACTTCCTACGTTCATATTTCTAAGCTTGTTAAAACACCGCAGACAAAGAGGAGGGGTGTGGCGTCGCCACTCAAAGCTGTCAGCTCAGAGGAGCAAAGGTACAGATGTTCAAAGGAGGAAGAGGCTGCACTGGCCTGAAAGCAGAGAACGTGAAATCACATACCCCAGCCAAGAAGGTAATACCACATCAAGTGCTGTTTCTCAGCAAAAACAGCCACCACAATAAGAGTGTGCAGGTAAATGCCCTCACACAGCATCCAAAAGTAGTTGCAACCCATCAGGTAGAGGTAGATGAACTGTGACACTTTGCAACTAATCTGTAGGAGGAAAAGAAAATAAAAAATGCAGAGGATAATATAAATTCTTAATTTCCAAAAAATCTTGAAGTTTTATTTGCCAGGTGGAAAAAATGCCACTCGAGTCAAATGCTAATATTTGTTCTGTTTCTCTCTAAAATTACGTATTTGTTTATTTTTTAAAATATAATTTTTATGAAATTACAATTCCGTACTTTAGGACGACAGAAAACTTTATAACTGAGTCAGTTTTTTCAGTTATTCGCATAAGAGGACCTTGAGATCCTCAAGCATGGCAGAAAGCTGTAATGATATTTTTCCTTATTGCAAACCTTGCCACACTTGACCATTCCAAATCCGTAAATTATCTGATGATAACCACACAGGAAAATGTACTTTGACGTGGGTAATCCCCTCTCAGTCTTACCAATTGCAACATATAACTACTTCAGAAGATTTTAAGATGCTTACAAGACCCTCAATTTTAACCCACTCATAACTGCACTTTGGTCTCTTTGAGAACTTGCATTGCAGGTTCTAAAGGAACCTGCCATTTATTTGTATTTAGCTTCCTTCAGAATATATTCTACAATTTAAATGTTATACTACAATTTATTGTGAAGTCTAAAATGTGAGGTTGTGAAAAAGCAGCAACAGTTAACTTGTGGATTTGGTGACAATAAAATCTTTTTTTTCCTCCTTCTGGAATTGCTGCCTCTTTGATTGTTTTATTTCTGACACTTGGATTAAAAAAAACCCTCAAAATCAATATTGTTTTACCATTTTGTGCTACCTAACTCACTTGATGATGATTACTAACAGCTAGCTCAAGTATGTTTCCCAGCACATTAGTGACAGCTTCTACAGGAGAAAATCATCCTTTTACTTGATTCAGCTTCTGGAGTTTTGCCCTAGCTTTCACAGAATTTAAATTCATCTTCCAGCTCTAAATAAAAACAAAACCAGAGCTAGGGATTTGTTTGTTTCTGTATTTCATCTTCAGGCTTTCCTGTTGCTATAGCTCCTAGACTTTTGGGAGAGGCCACTGATCCATGCTTACCCCAGTCTTATCAGGAAATGAAAGTCAGAAAAATCAGACCCAAATGGAAGGGTTTTTTACTTGGCTTTTTACTTTTGGAATATAAGGGTCAACTTTGACTTGGCCGTCTTCAGTTGAAATGAGAACAACTGAATTTTTTTTTGTGAAAGCAGGTAAAGCCATAGGAAGAGAGTGGACAGATCCAAAATACCTCGCAAAGCATTTTTTACTGCCCTTCCTTGGTGAATTCAACTGTCAGCCTCGCTGACATCATCTAGAGCAGGCTGCTTTCCTGCACTTGTGTCGGTGCAAAAGCAGTCCTGTGGAGTCGGGAAGGGGAGCGCGGTACGCTGAGTTTCTTAGAGCACTGTTACTATTTCACAACCTCCAGTGTGAAATGCCCAAATCTCTGTGGGACATCTGTCGTCCTACGTCACACAGACACAGCACTACTGAACGTTTTGCCCCTCACCACGTGCAGCACTTGAGTGACTGCTCGGGGCTCATCTCCTCCGTGCTGCTGAAATTATTCGCGCACAGACAAACACGGCGCCAAATACACTTTCACTTACTGGATTCGTTGCAACCAACTCCTGATTGTTGGCAACTGCTGTCAGTGAGATTATTGTTACAACGGAGTTGCAAACAAAGGAGAAAAACAGATTTTTGTGCAGGGTAATCCTTTGGCAACTCAAGCTCCTAGAAAAGAGAAACAAGCACAGATGAGTACGCGGGAGGACGCTTATTGTGTACTTGAGGACAACTTGGACATTTTGAAATGCCAGAGCTCTTTCTTTTACTGACAGATCTTACATCTACCCTTTCTTCAGGTCCAGACCAAATTTAATACAATGATGTGAAAGGTACTGCCTTCCTTTAAACACCAACAGGAGGAAAGCAAGTACATTTAGTTCCCTTATATTTGCAGTGGAGGACCTGCTTTATAGTGGCCAGCTAAAAAAAAATTGAATACTGATAATATAAAAATTTTCAGAGGATTGACACCGTTTTCTTTTGCTAGTACCTGAAGAATTTCCCAATTACCTATCACACCTGAGTGTGAAGAAGCTGTCTTACCTTATTTTTCCATTTACCCAAACCTGTTTAGATTTGTTAAGGATAATTCCCTTTTACCCGTATTCTTGTTATTTTTTTTCTTCCTTAATCATATAGCTAGAGAAATACCCAAATAAGTAAAATAACACAAATCTCATCCTGACTTTTGTGTATAACTAAGTTATAAACAGTATATAGGATACAATTATAAATTCCCTATATAACTGCATTTAATTGTGTTAATTTTCACGGTTTGCTTTTAAAGAGATGATATCTTTGGAAAAGCTTTTTTTTTTTTTTTTAAACAGAGGGTCAGTAATTTTAAACAATACTAGAAATTGAGTGAGGTTGTAGCAGATCTCTTTTTGTCTGCCACTACAGAGGAAGCAGGTCTAACTTAGTGCTGTTCCAAGAGGCACAACTGCTTCTCATTCAAGGCTTTTTCCAGTGAAATTCAGCTTTACAGACAAACCCAAAAGAAGAGAAAAGCCTTTAACTTTTAATTCTCAAAATCCCCAAAAGAAGCAAGTAACATCCATTCCGTTAGGAAAGCAGATGATGGGGAAAAATGATCTCTTCATGTTTAGGAGGGGGCAAGGCACGTACGACCGAAGCGACTCGACCAGAGTCACTCAGCACGTCAGCACCAGCGCTCAAGAACCCAGAGAGCAAAACTCTCAGAGAAACCTCTCCCCCACGCACAGAGAGAAGTGATAAGGGCTGTGGTACCACAGTCACGCTCAGGAAATGCTCCTTGGTTGCTCTGGAGAAAGCATCAACTGAAGGCTCTGTCTGTGCTCCGTAACCACCCCTACCTGCCTCCATCTAGCAGCCAGAGACAGGCAGTGAAGCTGATTGACAAACCGAAATGACTAACTGGAGGGGAAAAGCTACCACTTACGTGTGCCACTGCTGCTCCCTGCTAGAGAAATCAGAAATAATTTGACAAGGTCAGCAGAGGACAAGTCTGAACCGTCACACGAGATGGAAAAAAAAGAAAAAAAAAATCAAGTTTTCCAGCCTTTTCAAGGAGCATGGCTGGGAGAAAAGATAAAGTAGGGGCATTGGTGATTCGTTTGTAATTTGAGGGGGTAGGAGGGAGAAGACCTGTATGTTTTAACAGAAAAATGCTCAAAGAAAAACAGTCACAAAGGCTGGAGGAGATTTTATTTTAGTCTTTTGTTTTAATGCCCCAAACACATAAACTTAGATTATTGTAATATGCAGTTCTTTACGTTCCTTTAAAATGTATGTTTATTTTTTTTTTCCTATATGGTTTATGTATGAGAAGGGAGACAATGCTAGATTCCAGTGAAGGGCTTTGTGTAAACAAGTCCTGAAGAACTCTGGAATTCTGTCTGCTTATTGTTAAGATTCAAGGCACAGGCAAGGAAGAGCACGTACAGCTAATGGGGCCATCTCTCGGGTCATCCAGCAGCTGTTCCTGTTGAATATTCAAACACACCCATCCACACCCACCTCCACCCATGCATAAAAGGATTGAAAGGATCACCGGACGTGAAATAAGAAAGCAAGACTGATGACATTTAAAAACCAAGACTGCTTTTGGTAATAAAAGGATTTTTCCTAAGCCTCCCCACCCTCCCTCTTCTGTTATCCTTCCTATATTACTTTTTCTGACTGTTTTTCTTAATGATGTAATACCCTTTAATCACTTAATTCTTGTATTTATGATCTAAGGATGTTCGAATGACCAACCCCAGGATTAAACCATGTATAGTAAAATAAAAACAGACCTCCTGCTAAATTACCTATTTCTCTTCCTATTTTGAGTCCTGCATGACTTGGACATTAGAAAAAATTCGTTTCTCCAAAAGAGAAAAGGAGACAAATGTATGTTTACCTAAATGAGTCTAAGTTTTTAAGGTATTCCAATACTGCAAAATTCAACCAGTGAGATCCACAAATGCACTGAAGGGGAATCATCCATTCAGATGAAATTAAAGTCACTTAGGAACCTCCTGTCTCCCTAACAATCTATCAATCAGTGGTTTGCCCACTCTTTCTTCAAGCACAGTGTTGTTATCCTCTATGAGAGCTGTCATGGGATTTGTTGGGGTTGTTGGGGGGGGCATCTTTCAAATTGTAGCTCCTTTTTCTCCCAAGTCACTGCTTTTTTAAGTCTTTTGCCTTGTTTCTCTTTCTTTATGAAAACCATGCAGCCATTTTAACAGAAGATTTTTAACAAACACACGTATGATCTAAAGCATGTAACAGAAAGAGAAGGCAGAGACACTGCAAGAAGTTATTTTGATGTCTCATTTTGGTGAATTTTCAGAGAAGAAGATCTGAGTTCCCAGGTCATGGCCCATTTCATGCCATTAAACCCAGAACTCCAATGCACTTGGGGAACACAAGTCACAAACTGGGCAAGGATTTCCAAAGAGACAATTTTCTGAAGAAAAAAAACAAAATTTCAAATGCAAACAGAAAACCCAGAAAAATTTCAATCCTAAAGAAGAAAACTCAAAACACAACTAGCTGTTATTTGGTAAAAAGAGTCTTTTTTCTCATGGAGGAAAGTGCCAAATTTCTAGTCAAGCCTCGAGATATTCCACTGATCATCAATCCAGCAAAAGTTGTCTGGAAACTGTTAGTCAACTAACAGAATAAATTTTTTTGGAAACGACAAATTCAAGGGCATTCTCCACAATAGCAAAAAAAAAAATAATAAAAAAAGTCCACCTGTTAAATCAATGAATAATTACACAAGCTCTAGCTGATACATAATACATCCTGGTATTAATCTAGGTCCTTAAATACCCCTCTGGTACTAAAAATAGTTTAGAGGAACTGTACATCCCAAGAGAACAGCTTGTAGAGGACTTTCTTTAGCTTCCTTTAAATTTTGTAATTTCCTTTTGTATCCCAACATAACCGCAGTGAAGAAGATGCGGTTTGTGGGTCTGGATTAATTCCATGTGGTTCTCTGAGGAAAGATGATCCTTCTGCCAGAGGGAGAAAAAAAAGTCCCTGGATGGTTAGGCAGACATGACATGGTATGGTAGCAGAGCAGATCACCTGCTTTTGCAGTAAGTGCCACCAGCCAAGATGAAATGGCCTTGGTTTTCATATTGTGGTCCAGAATAATCATGCTTGACTGTCTCTGAGATTATAAAATTATATCCCATTCCAAATTTTTTCATTTTCTGCTAAGAAATCTGTCAAAGCATTTTTCCTGTCATGTTAGGTAGTCTGCTAAACTTTGTGTGTCATTTATTGCAACAGTATAGACCATTTTTATGCAAAATCAAACTTCTTATACGGACTCAGAGCCATTTCAAACGTTGATTTTTTTGGAAGGAAAGTGAACTTGGAAAGGTAAGCATTGTCCTAAGAGGTCATATGCAAATAAATGTATTAAAAGCCAAATAGTTGGGTTTTCCTCATGAAAGGAGATCAGAAAAAGCTGAAAGGTCATCTTGAATACTGGATTTCATAAAGAGAGGCTACAAAGACCCTGAGGTTAGCTCAGCTGGTTAGAGCACGGTGCTAATTCCACCAAAGCTGTGGGTTTGATTCCTCCATGGGCCATTCACCTGAGAGTTGGACTTCACTATCCTTGTGGGCCCCCCCCAACCCAGAATATTCTGTGATTCTGTGAAGATGGAACATTCTGGTTTGTTGGGGATTTGTGGCAACATTGTGGAAACCTGGAGAAACAATGCATAGCTAAACTGGGAGCACTATTTCCCACCAGATGTGACTAAAACTGATTTTTTTTTTTAATCAGTATCAGCTGCCCCCACCTAATCAGAGTCCACAGCAGGAGAAAAGCAGAATCAGTGGCCACTGTATGTGCTAGTCATATTTAAATGTTAGGAAGAAATTAAAGATAGAGACAGCAGGACAAGAAATAGATAGGCAAGACTGAAGAGCAGGTGTGTATTATTCAGTGAGAAATAAAGGAGAAATGATTAAACTGGAGCCAGTTAACAAGGGAAGCCCACACTGTGCACTGCAGCAGTTGGCAGAGGGAACAACTTGTCTCTGCCAGCTCTGCTCATGTGGCAACACTCCTGGTTTCACCTTTCTGCTAAGCCTCTTGAAAGGCTCTTAAAGAAAAAAAACGAAGAGAAGGAGTCTTTCACAGGGAAGAAAAGTAAGTTCACAAAATATGATGCAATAACACTAATTTTAAAAGACATTATATTATGAGGTGTTGTGACAGTGGTGATACGCTGCTCAAAGTTTCTTGCAAGGAGGTAACATAATACCTGTTCGTCAGTGGATGACATGCCTGTCACACACAAAATGCAGCGGATAAAAACGGGATTATATTTATTATTCCCATTTCTACTGCAGCTTTTAGCCTTACTTTCTTTACAGTTTGTCACATTTGTGTGACAACCCACTTTGGAATGTTACTGTACGTATCACATGTCATCAGTATTTTGGTTTCCACTTGCTCTTTAGTTTGGCAGATGCTTGACATAACACAGAATATCCCGAGTTGGAAGAGACCCACGAGGACCAGCGAGTCCAATTCCTAAAATCCGCACGGTAATTTTATCGCTCAAAAAACCCAAAACCAAACAAACATTTTCCCATTTCCTATTTTCAGTATGTTCTACAGCTTTTGGTTCGCGGGTTTTTAATTTGAGGTTTCGGAGAAAATAAACCTACGCAATCATCACAACACAACGTTCAATGCCAAATCAACGTCGTGCCTTTCTTCACCTTCTTGCTCAATCTAATTTCATTTGGATGGCTGGCGGTTCAAAGTATCGAAAGCAGGGTTGTGCCAACCACTGGTGTTTGATAGAGGATCTTAAATATACTTACTTAAAATAAAAGAATATGCCAAGAGAAATCAGAAGTGATGCAATTGAGAGACCGTGTCCAATGATGGCCAAGTAATACAAGTTCAGAGCCGTCTGCAATACAAGAACAAAGCCAAGCACCTGTGATTCAGGCAGAACTGTTCTGGATATATATTTACACATCTCTTCCGCATACAAAATGACTGTAACAGCATTAAGAAAAGAAAAACATTTCAGATAATGATAAGGCAAGTCCAGAATCCTGCAAAACAACACCTTACTAAATTCTCTCTCTTCAGGAAACACAACAGACTGATGGAAATGATCACTGGGATGTACCTCTCACCAGTGAAAACACCAGGTTTCTCATATATCCTGCTACGGGTTTTGATGAGTGTTTATATAAATCTGGCTATTTAAGCTACTGCACTTTCACCTCATTCCTGCCTGAGGTTTGATTCTTTTAGTTAGACAGCTCCTAAGTAAAACCTGCTCCCCACAGGAATTTACATATTTTTTTCCTCACAGAAGTTTTTTTTCTTATCATTTAAAGATACTTTCTTTAAAGAAAGCCATGATTATGATACTGGAAATTCAGTTCTCATTCAGCATTTAAGGAAGGGCTTGAAAAAAATTAACAACTCAAAACCAGTGAAGACTGAATAGACTTGTTAAATAAGCCTACAGCCAAATTATAGAATTATGAAAATCTGTCTGGATGAAAAAAGGTTAAAAAGGAACCGGCAAATTAATATTTGCAATATGTTCATGTTATCATTAATTCTTTTAATTAACAAATATACTAAATTAAATAATAATTTAATTAATAAATTATAATAAAAAGTAACAAATCTCTGCTTTCAGCTATGGAATCAATCTCACAAAATCTCTCTTGTTGCATTAAATATAAGACTATCATTTCTTCATCAGAAAATGAAGATTTTTAGGTTAAGCTTTATACTCTTACAATAAAGCATAATTATCTGGATTCTATAGGGAGAATTAGAGTGTGCATAAAAATGCTCACATTCTGCAAACTCCTTGTATCCCCTGACCTTATTTTTCCAACTTAAGACAGACTAACAGCTTTTTATAGGTATTGACTTTGGAAATAATACAAAAAGATTCCAGGTAAAGCTTTAAGTAGGTTGCACGATGACAAAAGGGTATCTCTTTACACATGCTACAAATTTTCAAATTGCCATTGCTTCTAAAAATATCACCTTTTTAAAAAATAAAAAACAAACAAAAAAACAAACAAAACCAAAACAAAACCAAAACAAACAAAAAACCAACAATGCAATAGGTACAAGTGAAAAAATTTGGGAGAGAGGAAAAAACAAGGGTTACCCTTGACATGCTAAAATTTGGGCTGCAAAAATGACAACAGCCCTTTTGCGATGGGTTCATACCCCGTATCACCACTTCATTCAGTGGCCAGCTTAGCCAAACGTGCATGGTAAGGATTTAGAAGAGTTCTGCACAATTCAGAGCTGGCCAAAAGTGTGGTACAGCAGGGACTGCTGCTGAGGGCAGGAACACCAAGAATTGAACAGTGCACAGCAGTCGGATTTATTGTGCAATCTCTCACCCGCCTTCTGAGCAGAGTGAAGGGATAATGCTGCTTCACAGAACAACACACTGAACTGTAGCAAGCAGTAAGGTTTGTTCAGAGCTATTATTCACTTTAACAATAGCTTCTGATGTGTGACAGAGCTGGAATATGCAGGCAAAACAGCCTGAGGGAAACTACCTCATTATTCATAGAGAAGGAGCTTCATAAATCTGCTGCTGTCTGAATAATATCCTCAGTTCCCAGCCAAATATTAGCAAGAATCAATGAATATAGCAATTCTGCTAACAGAATTAAACTGCCATGACTGAACTCAAAGTCTCATGATTTGAGGAAAAGCAATGAAAACGTGTCTTCTTATCATCTGTTACCACCTTTTGCTCAATATGGTTTCTGTAAATACCCTAAAGTATTCAACAACAGCCTACCCTGACCTGCATTTTATATTCCTAGCTCTTGGGCACTTACAGTTTCAATTTACTGTTTCATAAACCCAAAGAATATTAGTGGAAATACAGTTACTTGGAGGCAAAATATGCAATTTTGCCCATTGTATCCTCACATATCACAAAGTAGTTAGAAAAGAGATCACTTTAAGATTTTTTTTTCTTTTTCTACATTTTTTCAACGGATGGGCATATTGAAGATAAGCTGAAGTACATAAAAATATTCCCATATGGGTATGTGTGTGTGTAGAGTCTATCTGTGATATATAGAAAACAGCCCCAAGCATTTTGCTGCCTGACCTCGAGCTAATTTTGGATGCTTGCAAAATAAACTCAAAGTATAGGTTTTCTATTCACGTGAGTAGCTTAATATCTCAGAAACTGAAAAAGGCATTTGGGAGTCAGGCCACAAAGGAAAAGGAGCACAGGGTAAGAGAGCCCCTATCTCACAGTTCTCATAATTAAGTTCCCTTTGGCCTCCAAAGATCCTGAGGTGAATCTACCCAATTACAGCTTGCCTACCCTTCTGTAAAAACAGACAGATTAGATCTGCTTTTCACACTGGGAAAAAAACCCAAACCCTAAACCCCAAACATCTGAACTCTGCTGAAAGCCGCCTTGAAGATGCATTAATTAATCCAAAGTAAAAACTCTGGCTGTGCACCTGCTGAAAATCCATCACTTAGTTCGCTGGATAAACCCCTGTTCTCAGCACGTCTTCCAGAGATGGACAAACCTCCCGCAGTTCTGCTCAACTTGGGCCCTACTTAGGAATTCCAAAACAAAACATAAAGGTCTGCTCTTACAGGGCACACACTTCACTCACCGGCAGATGACGGTGGATGGCCTAGACAAGTACTAGTACCTACACATTCAAAATACCCACGAACAACGAATATTATCCTATTATTTAAGCAGTTGAAATCAGCTGCGTAAGACAAAGCCGGTAGATTGGGGGTTTTTGAGTCTGTTTTGCACAATTCATCCTTTTTGTTCAACATTCTCCTTTTTTGTCGCATCAGCTCTGCTGCCATCTGAGTTTTGAAACTTGTGAAATTTTTCGGATCGGTTTCTTGACACAGGCAACATGCATTCGTTCCTTTCCTACCTTCACTTTTTCATGTGTATAGCTATTACACTGGGTGTAGTTTGTCCAGGTCCTGTTGCTTTCAGGGTGTCTGAACCAGTTCCCGTTTGGATCACAGATCTTCGTAACTTTTTCTGCAGTCGAAGTCGATGGAATAAAAAACAAAAGAAGAAAAATGAAAGAAAAACGCAACAGTCAGCACTGAAGTTCTATTTCCTGATGCCAAGTATTTAATAAAGATTGGCAAACAAATGACAGCTTTATTAATATGACTAGAGAGACTTTGCTTGTTACTATGAATTCTGAGAAACTAGAGGCTGTTGCTTTTGCTTGGCAAGAGCAAATGATGATGTGATTTTCCTTAAGAAAACAAATAGATTTCCCTCCTCCAATCCAGTAAGTATCAAAATATATTGAACTAACTGCTAGAGAACTACCAAATGAAGTGACAAGAGTATTTAAATGGCTTGATTAACATCCAAGATCTAAACTGAAGTTTGACTACAAATTGGGATTGGACAGACAGGAAAACAGCAACAGGAAAACTGCTCAAGAACCAAACTAGAAATTTTCTGGAACCACAATAATTTCTATCATCAAATAGAAAGAGGCATGAAAGGACCCTGGGAAATACGAAATGGGCAGAAAGGGACATGACTGTAAATCTATGACATTTTTCACATGCTTACAAAGTTTAGCCCACAGATACAGGAAGTGATTCAAAGTGGGAGAAACTCTTTGTCGACTTCAACTGCTGGATTGAGGTAAAAGAGTAAGTCCTATTTCTGCTTGTCTGTCAGCGAGAAAAGCTTTTCTGAGAGACAAGTTCATCTCTAAGAGGAAAAAAATATGATCTCACTTCAGTTCCTACTCGCTAATCTACAGATTTCCTCAAGGACATAGTTCAGAAAAGAAAATAAGTATTTGTCAGTTTTCTCGGTGATAAAAGGAAAATGCAAATATGGGTCTTGAGTTTCCAAAATTCTGGAGCATTAAGGACTTGAGTGGGGCAAACGAGACATCAAGCACCCAGACCCTCACTTCATTAAGAAAGAAGTTGATGTAGAAGTCAAAGCACACTCACCTGATGGGTTGAAATCCTGAAAGTAGTCAGGACAGCGCTGCACTGACACAGTTCCAGCAGCAACATCACTCCAGCACAACCAGCCATCCCATGTCCTGTTACAATAGGGACCTGCAAACAAGTAGAGACCTGGTAGTAAAGTAACAACCCTTCTTACATAATAGTCTTCCAAAAGCAGAGATGTAAGACTGGATAACATGAGTTTGCAGCAGTGAGGAAAAAAAAAAAAAAAAAGGAAACAGGAAAATAAGATTTAGCAGTAGTTGATTAAAACTCCACTTAATAGAGACAATTCCTTATAAATTCCTTATACATATATGCCTTGAAAAACTATACAATAATTCATTCTCATTCTACATGTGCAGTATACAAGCTTCTGATCTAGAACACAGTGGGCAAAAATCACTAAATCAACTCATAGTCAATGATGTCACTTAGCAAAGAGTCTTATGGTTTCAAAGACCATTTTACTGAACTGCTTTATATTCTGGATGTATACCAAGCCTATACGTATGCTGTCCACTGAAAACGCAGAGGTGTCCCAGAAGCCATGAGAAAGCCTGGCTGGGAGGCAGCCACAGCTCCTTTGCCTCAGGCTGGGCTGAGCCTGCAGCAATCCCTGGACAGAGACTCCTGTAAGTGCTCCAGGAACAGGGAATCCACAGTGTCCCTCAAGAGCCTGTTCCAATGCTTCATTGCACTCACACAAATTTCAACATCTAAAACAAACTTCCCTTGAGAACGAGCTGGAGTTTTATAAACAAATTCTTTCCCAAAAGGCACACAGAATGACTGACCATCTCTACAAATTTGAAGATGTTTTTACTGTCTTGCTTCAGTTTTCTTTTAAAGACTTAATATGTCCTCATTTCACAGGCTGCAGTTTTCAAAAATCTTGTCATTCCTCCTCATCTGAAGATTTCCCAGTTTGTTCCAGACCCTTCTGAGTAGGCCCCAAGCTGGGCATAAGCTTACACGGTCATGCATACACTTGTATTCGTTTCGGACCTCCAGGCATTCAGTTCCTCCAAAGAATCATTTCAGAGGAGAAAAATCTCTTTGTAAAAGACCACCATTACCCCTTTCTTGCCTCAAAAGTCATTCAGTGTTTCCAGAAGTTATCAAGTGAGAACCAGTGAATATAGCGAGAGGTAGAATCAGCTCTGAGTGAGGTATCAGAAAAAGCAATAACAACACTAACACAGCAGGGAAACTGTGTGGATAAAGACACTTCCAATTTTTAAAGGCACATATGACCAGGCAGACAGAGGTATCGTAAGACCACAAAACAAAATAAAGTGGCAAGATTAATTAGTCAATTTTTTTTTTTTTTTTTATTATAAATATCTATTTAAATTAGCTTTTCCTTATCTCACCAGAAATGAAAGCTTTGTGTTACATAAGAGGTGGTGTTACGGGCAGGTAATGTAACATATTACTTTATCCTCATGCATCCCAAAGTGATGTTTGTAAAAAATTATACAAATATTGTTACAACCCGAAAAATAACTGCCAGCAAGATGAGAGTTTAATATAACTAAGGGACCCTGAATTAGTGCAATTATATCTGTTGACCATTTGCCTCAGTAAAATCTCATAAAAAAAATGAATTTCTACCTTCTTTCCTATGAATAGGATCTTGCATAATTTTCTGGTAGCATTCATACTGTGCTGTCATAATTTTATTCCGTGTGACACTCAGCTGCATGAAGTCCTCTGTGATGTTCTGGTGCCCCTCAGATGGTACAGCAGTGGCAAAAAACTAAGAGGAAAAAAGACTTCTTTTAGCAAAATCACACATAAGCTCCAACATAAACTTCTTCAATGTCAATCTTTTTCAATATCATATTTTAAACATTATTTTACCGAAGGAAAAGGGTTTTCAAATTTTATTCCTGAGAGTATGATTTTTGTGTTTTTCTGGTTATTTCAGCAATTTTTACTACTGAGTCTTGACAAAAGTCTCCTGAATGAGCACGGGGGAGTAACAACTGGCAAGATTTGTAAATAATATTGGCAGCATGCATAGAAAGCACTGAGACAGCCAGAGGCATATAAGCATATTTTTGTAAAATCCAGTGAAATATATCAAAGCTTAGTCTAAAAGGCATTTCAGTCAGGCCCAAAATGATCCCTTATGAAAAAAAGACTTTCCATAGACTTAATGCACTGAAGCATTTGGCTTGTCAGGAGCTATTGGGTTTCTCTGGTCTGGTGAACCATAAAGTCAACCCTCAGAACACAAAAAGATATTCAAAAGACATGACAGACAGTTTTGTAGACACTAAAATTAAAAAAATCTCAGGATTCTTGATCAAAATCCGTACCTTTTAAGTGCATTTTTAATAGTAATTTTATATTTTTTGGGAAGCCACTAAAACCTCATAGAAAAACAAAGCTGCAGATTGAACTACTCCACCACTGTCACACAAGGATTGAAAAAGCCTTGAGGATGTCCTCTGAATCTCAGATGTCTCCTCCACTCTTCCTGGGGTCCACAGAGTATTTTTTATATGTCACTTATCAACTACTATTGTTCTCAGCCAGCAAAGGATATGCTTGGTTCAGCAGAGGTAAACACTATTTGTGTTCCTTTACTACAGGAATTTAAAGGAGATGAGAAGGTAGATAAAGATCCCGTTGTGCAGAAACTACGTTTGGACACAAGATTAGTTATTTCTGCACTTCCTTATTAATAATTTCTATGGTATTCTGTACATGCCAGTTAAAACTGCAAGTGATTTAAAAAATTCATAAGACTCACCATAGTAACCGATAGGAAGAGCAAAAACATGATCCAGTTTTTTGTCATCTCTGTGTCCAGTGCAGTGAATTTTAAGTTGTAGTTGAATGAACTCAAACTGCAATGGAAAAAAAAAAAAAATTTAGGAAGAAATCTAGCAATTAATGAAAGCCCAAAGGGATAAAAGGCTTATTTTATTTCTGAATTAAAATGAGTCGATGGGGGTCCTCTCAGTTTTTATTCACACATAGCGATGCCATGTGATACACACGGTGATGCTCAACGTGGTGTCGAAACAATGCCCTCAGTTCACCAGCAGTGAACTCCAGCAGAAGGTTTTCTCCTGCACTCTGTTGCCTCAACCAACACCTTCAAAGGTGTTGTCTCAGCCAGGTACCTCCTGCCAACTCTAAGAGCAATCAGCCCTGAGATATGAGCGCACTACTCGACACCTCTGCCTTTGGGCCACCACAGCAAACTGCACTTCAGCTTCCTTAAAGTAGACTCACACTTTTACAAGCACACACACACACACACACACACACACAAACAATTATTTTGTATTTTCTTCACACCAGATGATATTTACTTTTGCCGTTTCTGGAATAATGGATCTAGCAAGTAGCCACTTTATCCTGAAGTTACAACTTTGCAAGGATGACAATGACGCTGCAAGGATTAATTGTGAGCTGTAAAATAGCTTCTGCATCTGCAGTACCTGTAAAGCAGTTTCTTCATCTGCAGTTTGAAGAAAATACAACTACCCAAATGAGCTATGATCGCCTTACAGTGCAGACTGTTCTTGGAATCGATTCTGGAAGTGTGAAATGCACCTAATGCATAAAATATGCAAAATTATTTATTAAGTATGTAGACCATCTATCTAGGGTAAACCTGCTGTGACAACTGCCTCAAAAGGAAGGGAAATTTCTAAGAGATTTGTCGTGCAATATTTCACTGTGTCCTGAAGTATCCTGGGAAGATCACAGAGCTGGGCCTGGAACTAAGAGAAGAACTTCTGCTTTCATGGTGGAAAAAGGCCTCTCCATACTTATTTTAAGTTATTACAACTAAACCACATTTCACAAATCTAAGTATCTCACTGTACTACCATTAATGAAGCTATTTTCAGCTGAAATCAAGATGATAACACATTTTTGAGTGTAGCTCCCTTGTACAGACTAATTCAGTACAAATCTCACAGTGCGAATTAAGACCCAAATCCCACATACCCCAGAAGCCCCTCACGAAGCCAGCTCAAAGATCCCACTGCCACAGAACCAAGAGGACTACTGGGTGCTGAGTACACAGAAGCCTGTATCCTGACCTCAGATCACGCTTGCTGTTGTCTTTGGAAGTTTTTCTTCTCCAGCAGTCCCATCCCATGAGGGACTGGAAGATGACAAACAGCTGGTGGTACATTGGCACGTAGATGTAACTGTACAAAAACCTCATTCTTTTTAACCACCCCCCCCCCCTTAGTCACAAAAAGCAACTATTCTATATCTACTTTTCTGCTTTTACACTGAAACGGAGTCCTCTTAATACAACAATAACACAATCAACAGCATTTTGTAGGATATGCTAACTACAAAGTATGAGATCACTGCTGTTTACTGCACAGTCCGATGCAGATACAAGAAATGTGTTTAAAATCAGTTACTTTTGTGCCTGTTTCACCCAGACTAAAACTGTATCTGTAATTTCCTTCCATTTTTTTCCAGTGGTATACAGTCCTTTAACACTGATTGCTGTAAATTGCACAGGTAATTCCATGGGACACTGCAATTCAAATACAATGCTCTGAAGGCTCTTAAAACACTTACAGAAGGACCAATTAGCATCCCCAAAATATATTAGTTTGAGCAAATACTACTCTGGAAAATCCACATGTGGTGAGAACTAAAGTAAACGGATAATTGTAAGGACCATGTTAACTAAAGAAACATCTAAATACCTATGTGCAGTGACTAAAGTTTGCCTAAAACCAAATATCTACAAATATCTAAATTAGATATCTAAGTTAGCAAAAGGACAAGAGGATTTCAGCTCTGCTTGGCAACTGGGGGCAAGGATGGTTAACAAGTTTCATTCATTTACAGGTGTGGCTGTCTTCCTAGGAGGGGGAAAAAACCTAACCTTCTAAGAAAATTAGAATCAATAACTTGAGTGTTAACTAAGTCAATAATATTTTCTCTCCAAAGTACGACGAAGCAAATCTGTGCAGAGTTAAAATCCACAAATGATGTGCACAGGACAAGCCAAGAGATCAATCAAGTAGAAAATAGCAACCATAATTTGGGTATGTTTTTCTATACGTGTATACAAGAGCTCAAAATAATTTTCTCCACTATAGTTGCAAAAATCCTTTACGTAAAACTAGTGTCGGATGGAAAATTTCAAATGCATATTCATATACTGCCCTCACTTAGCCTTGCTTATCTGGGCTTTTTAATTTATTTAAAAGATACAATTTATCTAAAAGATACAATATCATATAAACAAAGGCAGAAATTATCTGCTTTGATTCACAGTCCAAGTTTATTTCTGTTTCACAATATTGAAAGTCATCCCTTAGCTCAGTTCCTCTAATGGTCCCAATCTTTTGATACCTAGTGATTTTGTAAACAATTCCTATCAACTGTCCCAGTATCCACTGTTAAATTATTAAGTCTTCCCAGGAGATAAAATGTTAAGTCAAGCCTATAATCCACTCTATGCTTTTAACTCATTTATCTCAGTTGTGAACTTCAAAAAATGTGTATAGAGAAAAAAATCCTTTTTCTAAACATCCTTACTTACGGACTAAAGTACAAAATGCAGGATGAGGGTCATTCAGATACCTATTCAGACTTCAGGAAAGCATTGCTTGCATCACTACATGAATTCATTCACTCAACGTTTATTACAGTTAGTCTAGGCAAGAAATTTCCATAGGACAATCAGGACCTTTCCCAGGAATGGACAACAATACAGCCCATGGACTAGGGCAGCAAGCCAGTACTGCTGAGAAAGGCAGGCTTCTTTTCTTCATCACCTGCTCTGATGAGATACAAACCAAACACAGCTCTCAGAAAGTTCTTTCCCTCCCAAAGCTGTGAGGTATAAGGCACACGAGGAAAAGAAATTAATAGTAAAAAGAGACCGATTGTTCTGCTGCTATAATTTACTGTTCAGAAGAGAAGATAAATGTATTGGACTGAGATTGATCTCAGTGTCTTGAATGTTAGCTTGAGGGAAAAGGTGGTGGAAGCTGAGACAGAATCCCTTGCCTCCACCCTGTGACAATGGGGACCTGCACAAAATCCAGTAGGACCATGATTTACCTGACAGGTATGGAATGAAACTAGAAGGGGTGTAAACACAACACTACAGCTACTAGCAGAGTTCTGGCTTTATTTTGCCTGTAAAAGGGATCATCAGAGGGAAGAGAATGAGGAATTGCAATAGCAATCTTCAAAGTATCATTTTTATTTGCGCTGAATACAGTGAAGATTGGGATAACTTAAAAGAAAAATAGGAACTTCCTGATTTTCCTCTTTATTACATTCTCTGTTACCCACATTAATGATACTCCTGAGACCAACATTGTGTTTGTCACTGATAGCAGTGACATCTACTGAAGAAGGAGGAATTCAAAAGGAGCTGCAAGCTGAACTTAGCCAAAATAGCCACTGGTATAGCTTTAACAGATGTTCACATTTCTCTTCCTTCTGCTTTCTCTACAGAGCCATCCTGCTTAATCAGCTGCTTCTACTTTTAACCTTCCCCCATCCTCCCAGGAATAAATGGCATCCTTGCTGATCTTCAGACACTTCCCATTTCAATGACACAGTAAAAGGGTTAAAAAAAAGTAGTCAGCAAGAAAAATCTTTTTCTGAACTTGAAAACCCCATTTAGTACAAAATCAAAACCGCAGACAGCTCCTACCTTAGCAGTTGCCCTCAAGTCTGATTCAAGTCAGAATGTAACTCTGTGGGAGTGGGACAGGAGGGAGACCCCATTTGTGTCTTTTCAGGTCCATTCACACACATGCACAAATATTTTTCACTAATTGGTAATCTTTGGTTTGCCCAGGAAAAAGAAGCCAAACACACAAACCAACCTCAACAACAAAAACAAAACCACAGAACATTTTCAGTATAAATGATACACCTGGCAATGTGCTATAAGCTCGTAACACTGAAGTTAGTCATGTGTGGATATAGATCTATATCCTTCCTCTGTGACTGAAAATGGGGTCAGAATGGGTATTTTCTAGACCACCTCTTCCCCCTTTTTGTTGTTCTATCAGTCCCTGATTTTGTTTTGTTGCAATATCTCTTAGAAATAGCTGTACATGCTACCTGGTTACTTCAGGTTCTTTTTAGAGAGGAGCATACAACTCAAAGTATTTTAAACCCCAAGCAATGTTTGGTTGTTTCTGCCCAAGATACAGGCAAAAGCAACCAGCTGGAAAACGCCCTATACTTTTCCCTAATTTGAATTGCTGTAGTACAATGTTATAAAAAACAGCCCATAAAACAGGAGCCTCAAATGGAATCACATCTCCACTCACATAAACTTTCTGGGAAATGCTCTTCCAACTAAAAGGCTTGGCAAGGGGGCAGCCCAACACTGGTGCATACCAGATCCACTGATTCCTACACGTGGACTACAAAATCTCCACACTTATCTTAGAGAACAATGCAGGGCAGTTTGGAAATCTTGCTATTCGGGTAAAATGCCTTTACTTCTGAGGGAATCACTTCTGTCATCATTTGATCAAACTGCTCCAATGGTGTTCCATAACAGCTCACAGCTGTATGTGTGGGAACTACTCCATCCTTCTAATAATTACAGAGTTACAAAAATAATAGACACGGAACAACTTAATGAGCTCTCCATAGCACAGTTTCATGGCACTTGAATTCCCTACTTGCTGCCACTTTGAATTAAGGCCCAGGCATCAGCAGCTACAGACTCCCAAAACAGGTGAGACAGATCAAAAGAGTGTGATCCTCTGTGAGACAATCGTTACATTTCAGAAGCATAAGCTCTTCACAGCTTCAGACACGTCCCATTGCACTACTCCCTTCATTCTGTTCTTGACAAGGGTTGTTTCTTTCACATTTATTCTCCTTCACTTGAAGAAACTGGGGTGTGACCCAAATATCTCAGATCTGTATGTTGCTGCATTTCACAATAAATTCAATTTAACTTACTATATTGCTTTACAACAGTGATACAACCCAACTGTGATGCTTATAGAAGGCATTTCATCCTCACAGCCATTATCCATTCAAATACCCCCTGTGACCTGCTCTCTTCAAATCAGCTGGGGCACACATCGGGAAACATGGAACTGCAAGAATAAAAAAAATACTCCTAACACTATTTTGAACTCATTAGAACTACTGGGAGAGATCATTGTGTGTATAGAACCCAGAAAAGAGATCAACTAAGAAGTAGAGTGGCTCACAAAGGATAAAACTAAGACATCCCCGCCTCTTGCACTGCAGAATAAAGATGCTTCTAGGCCCCATGAAGAACTCCACAAGTGAATTAGGAATTAGGAAATATTTGCAATACTCACATAATCATGGTGAAAATTAGGAAATAAATAGGAAATAAACCCCATTTTTAAAAAGGAAACGAGTTTCTTTAGTCATCTCATCCTCTGAACACAGAGCATTGCTCACATGCATGGAGACATTGTAAAAAAAAATGCCACACTCAAAAATCCCTCCTTCTCCCTTTCTTTCCAGGAATTTTTCCTAGGAAGCAGTTGTGGCACAATGGCATTGACTGTCTTCTTGAGGATTAACAGAAATAAAGAAGCAGTGCAGTGGCATATCTCAATTTTACGAGTCAATTATTTCATAACAGCTTTCTGGTGCAGGTGGTTGTTCAGCAGGAAAAAGTGCTCGCTGTTTAATTCTTGGGCCATGAGCTACCCTGGTCTCTCAATGCAAGTAGAAAATCTGGTCTAGTTCAAAGATGTTTCACATCTTTTATTCTCTCCATTACCACACTTTTTGCTTTTGTTTTTGCATCACTCTGGTTTCTTGCCAGAGGCCTCGCAGAGATTGAAGAACCATCTGCATATGAGATTAAACAGATTAAGTTACTCCCGTGGACTTCTTCCCATTAATAGCTTTTGGCTACCACTCAGATCTAAGTTTTGTCACCTGCACCCAACAGAAATTACCAGCAGTGACTGACAACACTTGTGGCCAGTTCCAGTAATACCTAAAATTATAGGAACCCATCCCAGAGTGATGGTGGTGCTAGTTTTTTTCTGGGTAGGAGGAAACCCTCTATTTTCTAGCACTCTTCTTCTTTTGCTCAATTCACAGGTTTGGATGACATTGTGAACTATCCCGAGGAGAAACACAGGTTATGGAGGTCCAGTTAAAATACAAACCAACAAACAAAAAGCCAGAAAAAAACCCCCACCACAAGAAAACTCTCCAAATGAGGGCTTGGAGGAGGAAATGTCCACAAGGTTCTTCCCCTGGAATATTCTGCAATTTTTGCTCTTGGGCAACATTATTCCTTTCCACACAGCAGATAGCAGAGAGAAGATGTTTTTTGTGGTTTTGTCCATCACACCAATTTTGGCTCTCTAAAACAATATTTCCACCAATAAAAAGGGTAAGAGGATATCTTCCTTCTGGCTTTCATATAGGCAGCTGTTCTCAAGAGAAGAGCTTTCACTTTCTCTGTGCTTTCCATAAATTATGAAGGCTCTACCTATAAATTATGAAGGCTCTACCCCCTCCTTCTCAACTTTCTACATGCCTTAAGGACAGATGAAGCCATTAGCAAATGCTGCAATGGCATGTGGAAGATAGGCAAGGATTCAATCAGGGTTACAGTTACAAGTTGGAAGGATGTTTAACTATGCCAAATAAATGCATCATATGAATGTTAAAACTACCAAAGCAAAGTAAAATTATTTATCTCACCTGAGGAACCCCAGCTGTTAAATGAAAGCAATGGGGAATCTGGTAAAGTAAAATCTTCACCAACAGACTGACAGGGCTTTACTCTCAGAGATTCAATCATGATTTCCAATTTACAGCTTATAGTTATTAATTCCTCCAGATTTTTTAGTGAGTGCTATTTGGCTACCATTGTGTAAGCATACTGTTATGCTTATTTTACAAACTTAAGCTTTTTCACCCCATAGCCCTAACCCAAACTGTCCCAGGAAAGACTATTAACAAAAATTAAGATGATGGCAGAGTAATGAATGCCTAATGCCAATAGCTGATGGATCAAGATGATTTAATGCTGATACTTCTCTTATATTTTTTTTAAACCCTATTAATGGCTTGCTATAGCAATTAGGAAAAAAAAAAAAGAGTTAAAACAAATTTAGTAATTTTTCCTGAAAATTTACTTCCTCCAAAACAACTGCTCTGCTGTGGCAAGGATGTTCCAATTAACACGTTATTTTAAATATCAGGGGATTGCTCATAACATTTGTTCCTCTCCATGTATTTCATGCTATGAGAAAGCTGGAGAGCTCCCACATTCTATATTCCGCATGTATTTAACCAAAAACCCGCCCTGTAACTGAAACTGGAACAAGATACCCACGGACACAGGGAGCGAAACTTGTTGGGCCAAACCCCAAAATTCCCTGGGATGTGTTACTGATGTGACCTCGAACCCAAAGACATGATACAGCATCACCAGGATGCCACTGGAACCACTGAATCTTCCTGCCTGAGCCCCAATTCTATCATTTCGTTCCAGATGCATAACAAGATCAGCGGGTATCTTAGAGATTTTAGGAGAGGCCTCCAGGCCTCTGGAGGGTGTGAGAACAGCCCTTGGCTGAGAGGGGACATTGACTTCTTGGCTGTGTCCCTAAGGGAGAGAAGAGAAGCCCCTAAGGACGTGCCCCAATTCGGAGAAAAAAGAATGTTTTCCATCTTGCTTTCCCTTAGCATTCACCTGCTGATACCAATAACAGAAATGTAACCTAAAAAAAAAAGAAAAAAAAAAGTAAATGTAGTTAATAGTAACCTAGATATAATTGTTTGTGGATGGAGCAAGGAGACGGATTAAATGAGCCTTATGGTCCCTTTTAACTTCACACGCTGCGCGATATATGTGAAAAATATGGTGTATTCCTCCAAAAAAAATTTCTCCACCTCCAAGCAAAATTATTTGGTTTGGATTTACGAATTCATCAAATAGACCCTATTCATCAAATAGACCCCACGTGTAAAAAGCCCCTCGTTCAGATGTCTGAAGTGGATTTTTTCCCCAGACACTGCTGTTTACAAGCTGCAGAGAGGGAACTGCTGCACTGTGTACCCCTTTCAGGCAGTGTTTTTTATTTGAATGACTCTGTCTGATGCTGTTTACCAAGAAATGACCCAAAAGAGACCCAAAGGTTTCTTTGTGAAAATGTTTACGGCATGAAGTCATTTTCTCAACTGGCTGGGTTTTAAAAGTTTTTTTTGTTATTTCTTCATTGACACATGCTAATTTTACAAGAACAGTATTTCCACAGTTCAAAGACTTTTCTCAAGGTCAGAACAAGGCAATGGGAACAGGAGAATGGGTTAAGCAAAATGTAACAGGACTTTTGTTTTTTTCAGAGCTTACTACTCAGGCTTTTTCTCACTGGCCCCAGCCCAGTTTGGCAGCTAAGTGTCTATGAATCTTATGGGTTTCACACCGGTTTCCTCTAGATTCACATTTAGAAATACAAATATTTACACACAAATATACACAAATATATTCTCATTCAGTTATGAATAACGTTGACCGCTTTAAAATATTATTTTTTAAAAGAAATTATTAATTTTTTTAGGGGGACCATGCCACGCCAGCAGCTCAGAGCTGGATGGGGAGGGAGCAGGTGGCCAGGAAAGGGAACTGCTTGTGCATAAACACACAGTGCTGCTGCAGCCACTGCATCAGAACCGGTGTCCTAACTTTGGGTTCACCATTGGTCAATGACTTGAACGGAACTGATGAACCAAATATAGATAAACTCTTCATGGAAATGTCAGAAGCACCATGGTCTCCTGATTTTGTGCTGGGTTTCTTTCTTTTACTTAACTCCCCCCCCCCCCCCCTCCACGACACGCC
>VXAY01002457.1:679290-795414 GCA_013399855.1 Oxyruncus cristatus | reverse complement strand
GGGGGCGGCGGGGGAGGGGGGAGAAAAAAGGGCCAACAAGTGATTTTCTGTTAATCCTCAGTGCTGGCTACTAAAATAGAGGCAGTTATATCCCGGCAAGGGAAGATACAGCTAGAACTTCCACATGTATATCTTGCACTTCTTTGCTAGGGATGCAGCTTAGAAACAGGTGTTCAGGTAACCCTGCTCTCATTAAGTCAAGATAACGCTAAGTTGAAAGCTCTACTGGGTTCTTGGCTCAACCACCCTCTGTATTGTCCATTTAGGTTTGCTGAGCAAGGATTCCTCAATGCTCGGTTTTCTTACAACATACACTCCCAGGTTTTATGGGGAGAGAACATAAGTTCTCCCAAAGGGTTGCAGAGAAGTGAGAATCCTTCTCCTAAAAATTTGGAGGTACAGACAGTTTTGGAAAGGCAGCACTCCAAGACTCCCAGAGCACAGGAAAAGGAATGAAGACATATTTGGTTACTACAGAGAGATTATGGCAGATGAAAAGAGAGTTGATAGGATCAGATGGAACACAAAGGAAAGGAGAATGAAAAGAATTACACTTCAGTCTCCTTTTTTTTTTTTTATGTTTTTAGCTAGAAAACAAGGTCTAGATACAGGGAAATTCACAGGAGCAGCCTTTGAAAGCTGAGGTTCTGCAGGAGTGGGGCAGGAAAGGCAGTTGAATCCCTTCAAACAGACAGCAGTTGCTCGATAACTTGGTGACCTTCCTGTTAAGCCCAAAGGGCCACAAACACACAGAATCCATACGACCCATGACATCTTCAAACACTGGAAGCTGTTAACCACATGTCCAGTGTCAGGAAACCACTATCTGTCTGTGACAAACTGAGTTTATCCCCCTCTATAGGACTGGAACTGATTTATTTTCTACTAAAGTATGCTTAAAATCTCTCTCTCTCTCTCTTTCTAGTCAAGATAAAGGCTTTCAGCAATCAGCTGCAGGTTACCCCTTCGGAAACGCCCCAAAAATTATTTTTATCCAGATTTGTGGCGTGACATACACTGAAGAAACTAGTGCTCTTTCAAATGGTCACCGGTCACCCTCTAAGAAAACCCAGCTGATGTAAAAAAATCATCACATGTAATCCTTTTGTCACAATCAATGCTCTGAGTATTGAAGTGTTCACTTAAAAACGTTGCAAATGGATTCTGGAAACCCACATATATTTCTTGGAGCTTTTTAAGTTCGAAAAAGTACTTGCATACACCCAAATATGGTGTTTTAGGAGGAACATCTTAACTATTGTGCTGCAGGTTATTGTGACAGAAATAGTGTTGAGTGGCATTTATTAGTTGCTTTATTTTTACACTAAGCAGTGCCCACTGCCAATCCTATACCACAGGATACATCAATATTTTTTTGTTAAACAGATACAAATAGCTTTGGGTGTGATAAATAACCACCGAGAGCTCTCTCTGTCCCACCTTTCAAAAGTAGTAGTGGTGTGGACACAGTGAACAAAAGACATTTCCTCCAACACATGTCCAGTCTTCAATATTTCCCCTCATTTATAACCCCCTTTAAATTGTTGCTGGATTTGCAAACCTTTGGCCTTGTTTTGTGGTCCGAGTGTCATTCATACAGTTGCACTAGGTATGTGGACTGTGCAAGTATGCTACTTGTGACTTCAAGGGTTTTGTAGGATTGAAGACTCGAAAGTCAAATGGAGTCAGAGAGCTGAGGAAAAACCAGTCGGTCCCAATGAGCCGTTTGTCAAACTGGACAAAAGCTGTGCAGCTTGGAAAAGCTTTTTTGATGAGTAGCATTGATTTGGATCCTCATCCATGGACCCTTCATGTCATTTAATATGTTGCTTGTTCTGCAAGAACCAGACTCACATGTATAATCCTGTTGAGGCAAACTCCCTCGCCCACCCTGTGCTCGCATGCAAAGGCCGGCAGCAACGAGACGGGCTGTAGGATACTGTGCTGCCAGACTTCCCCTTCAAAGCTCTACTAACCTCAGTGCTGACCTACAGTGCCCTCAGTTTTCCATTTGTGTGTCACACAAATATAGCCCAGTATTCCAAACTGGGCTGCGTTTATTCCAAGAGCACAAAGATGCCATTTTCACGTCTAAGAAAATGATGTGTCTTGATTAAAAAATTGAAACATCTCCACTGGTTTCTTGTTTTCTATTCTACTAATCCCTGGATCCAAATCCCAAATGTCTTCCCAAATCTGACTGAATCCTCTCTTGCTTGAACTCCTTATTTCACATTAGCTGGAAACTTCTCAAATCTTTGCAGCTGTGGGTGTCCTTCAGCTAGAGAATTGTTAATTTTATCACATCACCAGAAACACTCCACAGTTGCTTCAAGTAGGTGCTATTTCTTATCTTATCCTTTTATATCAAACTGGATTCCAAGTGTTGGAAATTGTGGAAAATATCCCGCATGTCAAAAAGCAGCACTGCGAACAAGCTGCTTTCTTTTACAAAATCCAAAGGCGAAATATTTTTCTTTTCACTGATCTATATAAACTTCCATACACAGCAGCCCATCACAAGCTTCTGTGACTTCATTTGTTAGAAAACGGGCAGTTCATAGCCCTACCACGCTAATTAGAGACGGGGTGCTGACAAATGAAACAAGCTGGTAAATACGAAGCTTGTTGATAACAAGATTGCACAAGAAAATATACTGTAATGACCCTGTCCGAACATCCTGTAATAGCCCATTGTTCCTCTCTATTACTGTCATTCAGCAGTTTTTTTTTTTTAATAGCGGATGCATGGCAGCAGAGGAACCCACACAACGTGGGACTGCACGTGCACAAATCGTGCCCCGCGCTAGAGGTGAGTAGCCGACCCTGGCGCAGAGAGGAATCGTGGGCTGCTAACTGCACGTGGGGATTTACAAAGCAACCCCCCACCTTTGCACAACTTCAATAAGCCAAAGAGAAATACAAAAATGTATGAATTGTGAACACTGAGGAGATAGCAGAGTCGTTTTACCTGTGGAGGGCAAATGACAAGAACAACAGGAATGAATAAAGGAAAATCATCGTTTTGAATTCTGAAAGATCGTAGGGTCTTGTAGTCAATGCATTTGAAGTTAGCATGGCAGAGAAATGGGAAGAATTCTTCTGTTGCACAGAGGAAGAGGAGACGTGGTAATAAACATCTGCCATGTGTGACAGCCAGATGTTTTACCTCCTCTCTGTATGAGAAAAGATGATCTACCCTATCACTGCAGTTACCGACATCTTAACCAGATCATGTGCTGAAACCCAGCTACTCTCCTTGTTGCCAAATTAAAATACTGAACAGACAGAGAATTTAGTAACCGTACTGTGAATTCATGCCTGCAAATACGGATTTCTCACCATTCAAAGGAGTCTTTCTGTTTATCAAAATTTGGCTGACCACAGAACAACTGATTCAGCATTGTCTCTGTAATAAGTCATGCTAAAGGGAACATGATTCCATTCACTGGTTTGTTCACAGTTTACTTTCCTATGGGAACAACATTTTAAGATCCAGATTTCTTTTTCCTTGTGCATTTTTCTTTCCTTCCATCATTCTGTCTTCTTTGCTAACAGGCTTCATTGTTTCACTGTTAATTAGTGCTCAAGGAAGGAGAAGCTGGACAACCGTCCTGTTTAAAAGTTGTAAATGTTTAAAAATATAAAAGTCCTGAATTCTATGAAACACTAGGGCTAAAGAAATTGCAAAAAGAAACCAAACCAAACCTCTGGCTTAAGAATTTTTGCATTCCTGTAGGGTATAATTCTATTATTGAACACTTCTTCAATTTCACAAATGTGCATTCCCTGAGGAAGCGGAGTTATCACAGGTAAGCATGCCAGTCTGTTCTCTTTGGACACGTATTTTCACATTAACTTTTCTCCCCTTGCCTAATCTGACTGAGAGAAGTGATTGGTCCCTAAAAATCTGCTTTGAACCTGGGCTTTTTTGGTGTTGGCTTCACCCTGGCTTAGAGATGGTAGGATACACTGCCATGGTCTGGTGCCCCAGTGCCCCCGCAGAGACAGCACAAGTATTTTGCCATCCTTCCAACAAACCCTGAATTACTGCCATGTCCTTCACTGCTCTGTAATGTGACTCTAGGAAAAGCCTAGCATGTCAGCAGGCTATTTTATCTCTGGAGCTCTAAATAAAAAGTGTCCAGTTGAACTGCACTGGCTGAATTCTTCCCTTGGATTACATATGCAGTTTTCAGAAGAGGGATCTTCTCTAGAGAAAAAGCTCTACTTGTACATGCTCTCCTGGAATAATTGGGAGGGGAAAAAAGAAAACCTAGGCCCAGCAACTACCCCAGTGGATCATGCTAAAAGTCTAAAAAGATCAGAATGATATTTTTTCTACCTCTTTTCCTAAGTACTCTCAAAATGCTGATATAAACACAACCAGCATGTGGGGTTGGGGGGGGGGGGGAGGGGTCTTTGANGGGGGGGGAAGGTTCTTGTAAGACTGTGGCTTCCACAACCAATCCAATGACAAGGTCAAGAGCTGAGGACTGATCAAATCCTCTCCTTTAGTCAGGAAGTATGAATTTCCAGAGTAAGAAAATAAACATGAATATAAATTAATGCAATGGCTGTACTCCAGACAATTGTTTGAGCTTCCAATCACAACCATTACTCATTTTGGAGAAAACCTACATTGTGACAGCAAATACATTTGAAAAAAAAAAAAAAAATTCCATTTCCACTTTGGTCACTGGATTGCAATTTGTGACAATGTTAATTACATTGTCACAAATTACAGGCAGAAAATTATAGAAGTGATATAATCTTCAGTCTCTCTTAGTGAAAACTGATGGAGGATGAGATTCCCCAGCTCTGTAGGGTGAAAAGACTGCAACAGCAGACTTTGACTTGATAGGAATTCTTACTCTCATTGCATATTGGTTTCCAAAGTTATTCTTTTCCAGGACTAAAATTTTCCCTGTTTGTTTTCAGCAGAAAGTCTTTCATGTCCTGATGCACATAGACAATTAGCAGACTAGAAGCATTTTTTTAAAAAAAACCCAAAAACAACCAAAACCTTTTTCTATTCCTTCCAAAACCGAGAGAAGAAAAAACAAAACAAACGAAGGAAAAACCAAACCCTCCCCCAAGCCCCACACGGAGCTGGCACCCACATAACCACACCAAAGGCTGTAATTCAGTTTAGTGCCTAAGTGCCTACTTAGCATGTGCTTTTCTCCAATTGCTGCTCCCTGCCCGCAAAAACAGCGCAGTCTTGGTGGCCTTCAATGCATTATGATGCAACAAACAACACATTTAATAAAGAATGAAGAATGCAGAGTGGTGGCCGCGCAGAGAGTACTTGAGCAAGCACTCAGGAAAGAGCCTTAATTTGTCTTTCCTGAACTTGTTTAAACTTTTTTTCCTACTACTTAGTAAAACAATTTTAAAAAGGTTACCGATCCTGATACTGTGTTACAGTACACACATGTGATGCTCCCCTTCAGGGAAGATGACTGGGAAGGTCAATATATAGTCATTTATGGAAAGGGTTCCCACCCCCACCTTCCCCTTCCAAGAATCTGGCCGTGTGAAGACAGACATTTCTTTGAGAGGAAGGATAAGGCAGAGGTTAATTTCATCTGCATGAGCCAGTGTAGGATAAGCTTTTGGAAATATTGTCAAGCCACATTCTTAGTGCCTGGCAAAGTGACTCATTCAGAGTCATCACAGGAAAGGAAGTTGAATAGAATCAAAAACGGAACAGGATGGGGGCTTCAACAGGAGAAAGAAATGGGAGAAAGGAAACTGGATTGTTTAAAGCAGACTGAGGTTACAAGTTCCAGAATGAGATTATTTTAAAAATAAATATATAAAATACATATATGTAAAAATATATACATATGTACACATATATAAAAAGACATGTACATATGCATGTATTTACAAACCCCAGCTTATTTCTGTTTGAAGAGAGACTGGTATTTGCAGGTTGTCTTTCAAAGATGCCTGCTGAGGCATTTGTTTCAGTTTGAGGCAGCATTAACACGGGGTAGGAAACAAAAAAGAATCCTCTCCAGAAATCCACAGATTTTTAACAATCCTGTTCCTATTCCACACAACGGGAAACTGGAGAATGTGGAGTTACACAGCTGTGTAAAAATCCACTGCAGTATAACAAACGGATTCCCTGAAGGAACACTGAGCAATGAACAAGACACTTTCCCCCTCCCTCAAAAAAAATGCATCGCTGACTTGTACTAGAAACTTGGAGCGACATGGCAAAGGTTTCTCTTCTCCCAGCTTTTTTACCGTGAAGTTTTGGATGACTGGCCACCTGACATGCCAATTTCAGCTCAGTCAAACAGAAACAACGTGGAGATTGTTTCAATAAATAAGTCAGTGGCAGCAACCTGCTGCAGAGCACCTCCTCGACTTCATCACACCTGAAAACGTGTTTGCTTGTGCAACAGAACGTCCGCGGAAAAAAAGGGTAATTTTGGTCCCCAAAAAGGATGACAAAGCCATTTTTTAATATCATAAAGGCACTATCCAACTGGTTCACAATGCTTTATATTTCAAAATTGTCACCTGTGAGTAAAATTTCTGATTGTAAAATCCAATGCCAATGACGTGTCACTTTTCGTATTCAAAGGGATACCCCCACTGATGAATACACCCATGAAATCATGTAACTAAAGAAAATAAACCTCAGAGTTAGAAAGGTATGCATGGTCAAAAAAAAAAAAGTATTAGAATAAATACTTCTAAATCCTCCCAAAAAAATTTATCTCCTTTTGTGTAATATTCCTTATTTAATCCCCAGAGTGACACCTGCTGGATTTGACTAACTGAAACTAAAGGGCAGATATTCCCATTACACAGAACATCTCAGCATAATAATTGCAAAAATGTGCCCTTTTAGTAATAAAAGGTTGCATAGTATAACATTTTTTCCTCCATTTAGGGTAGGAAATAAATACATAGATACAACCACAGAGGAAGGAAGTATAATGTCTAAAGCTCTTACTGACTTCTGAAAAGTATATTTTTATATTTATATCTAGGAAAGACCTTGGAGCACAACATTTGGCAACAAATTATATTAATTTCTGTCAATATAATGTGAAAAAATATTTTTAAAGCCTAAAAAACCCGAGTTCTGGTACAACAAATACGTTCTCAGTACATTTTTTTTCTTTTTAATCTAATGAAACTCTAACAGAATTATCAGTATTAAAATGATATAAAACTTCTTAGTATTACTTTGCAAGATTTTACCACTGAAATAGTGGAGGAAAAAAGTGAGGGGAAAATCTAAACGGTAATTCAAGGAGTGACCTTATGCCCATAAAAGCATCAAGGTAGCACAGTTTGCCAGCTGAGAATTATCAAAGAATATGTGGTTTTCAAGAACTGAAAAGATATTCAGCCCAAAACCAGTTGGTATAGCATATGGTATGTCATAGTATATGAGTAGATGCTTTGGACATAGTAATAATAATTTTAAAAAAATCACTAATGGCTATGTTTGGCCCCTTGTCCATGGTACTACTGGTAATGGTATGGACTTCACTAAACAAAACCATCACTCATTTTTGGGGGGATATTTTTTAAATAAGGGCTGTGTGAGCCAAGCATAGATCCAGAAATACAACATTGTTTGATCTTCTAAAAATCAACTGGTATCTTAATGATCATCTACAGCTCAACAATGGCCCGAATTGTCAGCAAATTCTCAAGTGACATCTATGCTACAAGAAAAGGTAACAGCTTCAGAGACACATGCAAATTTACCCAAGTTAAGAATCTGTTTTCTTGTGTGGAAGGGAGAACATTGCTTCTCTCGTGGAAAGCCTTTTTTGGTGCATTACAATCAGTTAAGTGCACTTTAAATGCATCTTTCCGAAGAAAAGCAACTCCAAATAAATCACTTTTGGGCAGTGTATCCTGTAAAAATGATTGAAAGTGTTTGCACAGAAGTAGGGCAGAAAAAGGATGACTTTGCTGGGAATATGTAAACAGTATAAACAAACTTGGGAGACTGGAGCATGAGGGCTGTGAAAACAAAACTTTCAAAATGTGACAGTTTAGCCTTTCAGTTCTGCCCAGATTCTAATATAGCACAAAAAGGATTGCTAAGAAGAAATGCTCTAATGCAGCTAAATTTCATAAGATCTTCTATTGTACCGCACTGGCCGTGGAATTCCCCATCAATGTAACAGGTAAGAAATGGGCTGTTTTCTGATGCTGTTTGTACAAGCACATTGCACTGAAAACATCTGAATTGCCAACATGAGTACAAAAACAAAAAAAAAAGGCGTTGTGTACACCTATAGAAAGCTTTCTCCATTTTCTTTTAAATATTAAAAGGAAACAACATTCAGATGTATCCAGTTCAAAACACTAACACTTGTTATTCACGGCTTTCTAAACAAAGTATGAGGTTTAGGATTAATTTACTTTGAAAGTCTCCTTCGAAATGTACATGTTCTCTCTTTAGTTGCTACATTAGCAATAATAGAAGTCAGCATGATATAGACCTGCATATATTGTACACAGAAATAATATATTATATATATTATTATTTGTCTAATACACAAAACCACTTATATAAGTACACTTATTTCACTGCCTAAAAGTTATTTGTTTGTCAATTCACATCAGTTTTGGTAACAGAAGTATTCTTTCCTTCCTTGACACAGTCATATCAAGCATATAGTTAATTCCAGAGCTCTGACAAACTGCTGCACCAAAAACTTCCCAGCAACAGAGCAGTTACATGAGCAACCAAGGGACTGTTTTCAGTAAGAGTAAAGCTTTACTGGGGAAAGTGCTACACATGGAACTCAGTGACAGAGCTCTCAGAACAGAGGTAATGCCAATACTGTGTGTGTGCTCCACAGGAGTGACAGCTGATCAGAAACACAGAAGGAATTTTGGTAGCAAATCAAGAACACCGTAAACACATTGGCAACAGATGGGAACAACTTCTCAAGAAGAAATCCTGGTTTTGTTTTCTTAACTGTAGACTTGGACTTCTTGTTGGAGAAATTCCTTCAGTTGCTTTAATAAATAGCTTATGTTCAGCATTTATCATAGAAGTGACCAGATACACACTTTTTAAGTATCACTGTATACACATTATTATTAAAAACCTATCAGCAGCAATAGTTTCTTCCAAGTGACTGTGGCCCAGTTTGAATCTTTTATCTGCATGACTTTGTGGACTCTTGTGGGCCCGATCCTACCCAGCTCTGGCATGTGCTGGGAATGCTGTTGGAAGCAGCTGATTACCTTGAACGTACAGAACTGAGAACCAAGTTAGTAATTCTACCGGTGGCAAAGGAAATGTATTAGTGTGCTTTCTTCCCTTGCTTTTCTTATTGATTGTATCCCAGTCCAAAATCTGAACTGCAACACTCAGACAGCCCACAAGAGCAAGTCTGCATTCCCAGGGTAGGTCCCTTCACCGAGCCAGGTAAGGCATTAGTTATCCACAATGAGACACATAGATCCGTGTTTTTCAACTGGAGCACTCAAAAATTATAGAAGTTGCCAAGAAACCAGCTGCCACCAGGCTGCAGAATGCAAGTGCTTGGATGGGTGACCCATGTACAAGTCCTTCAACAGAAAAAATACACACATTTAGGAACATCTTGCCCTTTGACAGCCGGTGGAAAAATTCCTGTTGGCTCACAGTGGACCAGGATTTCAACAGTTGTATTGTATCATAAAAAGCCTACTCAAAGGGACAAATGCTACATTTCTTAACACAGAGGAAGACCCTAACTAATCAGAAATTCAGGGTATGGTAACATATGAAGTTGACAGGACACGCATCATGCCATTCTTGAACTTGCAATGAATGTTAGATATTCAGGTACTTAGTTTTTTTCCAGTAAAAAGTGCAGTGACACTGTTCTACACTGCTGTCCTGCTGCTGTCTTTGTTTAACCTACAAATAACGTAGATTCTGACCTCAAACCCGCAAACACGCCTGACATGTGTGCACCTCAACCTACACCAGCTACTTGAGAATAAAAACCAAAAAATAAGAATCTAAATCATTTAGCTGAAATATTTCTGAAGAGACTTTTCCCCACTGCACTGATCATTAAAACAACGTGAACACCTTTCATCTGAAGTGCCCCCTTCTTTGACCCGGTGTCACCAAGTGCCTTTTGCGCGGAAGATTTTCAGACTTGGATGAAGACTTTGGGATTGCTCCTGTCTGCAGTGAAGTCAACGAGAGTTTGAGCAGACTGCAGAAGTAAATACTGTGAAAATACAGATTGTTGTTTTCAATTGAGAGTTTCCTACAGTACTGCAGCACGTGCGCTTTGAAAGAAAACACACGGATTCAGGTCTGATCTTGCTCCTATTTATCTAGATCTGGAGCACCTCCCTTCAACCCATTGAAAGGACCTCAGATTCAGAGCACATCACTGATCTGAAGAGGTTTAAACTGTTATATGCATTAGTACTGCAAATGAATGACAAGATCCCCAGTAGGCACAGTAGGACTGGAAAGACTCCGCATTGGCGCAATTGTAAGAGCGGCAAAGTCCATCCCCAAGGTATCTGGCATAAGTTAGTTAGTTATTTTTATTAGTATTTCATTCTTGACCCCTACAAACTGTATGGATAACTGAATGATTCATTGTAGATCAAATCCAAGAGTGATGTATAGCCTAAACCGATTTATTTCTCTGATTCTACAGATCCATTGCTTACACACACGAGCAAATGACTAGAATTAACAATCTCAGTGCTGCAACCGCATTTGTAAAACCAGAGGATATCTCATCTCTTTTGGAAAGCTGCACTGACAAGACTTTTAACTGCCTTTTAGCTGATACTTGAAGGCACAGAATCACACACTTCCCACTGTTCGATAGTTTCTCAGGGAGAGGAAGTAGCTGACAATCACCTGCCAATAAATCAGCTTGGTGTTTGCGGTTTAAAAAACCCTCAAACAGTAACACCCCGGCACGCGACAGGCTTCAAACTCAATGTAACTTTCCCTCAAGCAAACAGAGAGTCCAAACAAAACAGAAGCTTTACCTTTTTAGTTGTGTCATCACCACACAAAACCTAATTATGAAACAACTCAAGTACGACCTCTTTCTGCTACAATAAGATTAAAGAAATATTTCGGAAGAAAATCCACACCACTTCATCACCTAATTCAGCCTCTCTTGAAAGAGCTGCAGTTGCACTGAGTTAGTCTTAAGGACCCTTTTCAAGCCAATGAGCGTCTAATTCTCTCCAGATGCAAAGACAGAAATTTGGTTAGTTAATATTAGAGGTTTGAGATGGAATCCTCAAAGTGCCGATTAGGGCATTTTATCTCCCTTTCTACCTGTTTATTCTATCAAGGATAGATATAACAACACCAGTTATAAAAGCAGCTCAACAGTTCGCTCACTAAAAATAAACGAAGGTTTCCCTCATACCCCTCTCTCCCTGCAGATTCCACATCACATGCCTCGGTGAAATGCAAAAGCGTCGCACACACGCTCAACTATCAATGCATTCAGATGGCACAAAACTGTTTTCCTGGGTAAAACAATGAAACTGTTTTCATCGGTACTCACCGCGCTGAGTTTTTACGAGAATGCTTTCAGATGAAGCAGCGGGATACCTCGTTCGCTCCCTCCGCGGCCAAACGAGAGCTGCGAGAGCCCGGTGCTGCCGCTGGGTATAATCCAGTGCCCGGGCTGCGGGAGCGGCAGCTCGGGGGCAGCGCTGCCGCGGGAGCGCCGGGAGCGTGTCCGATGGAGCGCGGAGCGGCGGCAGCAGCGAAACATCAGAGCTTCCTGTTACATCACCCGACCCCGCCTGCGGCCGGCGTTGAGTTACTTTTCTTTCTCGAATGGCACGTCCCGGGGAAGCCAGGCTCCTCTGGCATTTGTGTCCGAGCCCTGCCATCTGCTCCCCGGCAGCGCCGCAGCGGCTCTGCCCGCACCTTGCCCCAGGGCGGCTGCGGCTCGCCCGCCCCGAATTAAAGCTCTGAAACCACTCGCAAAACACTCACTCGCTGCTCTGTTGGGAAGGAGGAGACCACGGGACCTGTCCTTTCACATATCGAGCCAGTGAGATTCGGCCTCCTCCTCCAGCTAGACCCAGAGAAATAAATTCGTTTGGATCTTTATTGAGAGGCAAAGAATACACAAGATCTGCTTCCTCCTCAGTGGGACTGACGTGACCCACCTCTGCCAGCAACTGGAGGGGCTACATTACATCCCATAATATAAGTGCTGACAAGCTCTACAGAGAAATACTTCTATTCCTCAAATATTAAACGGCAGCAAAGGTCAAAATCAAAGTTTTCAAATACAAGAGAGCGCATAATTTAAAGTGACACTTTGTTTTGTACCCAAGGGGAAAAAAAAAGTATTTAAATGAATAAGACTTTGAATATCTAGGGTACCAAAAAGGCAACAGGAACATTACTATTGCTGCACAGATCTCTAGGCTACATTTTTTTAAACTCTGGTGATTTGAAAGCACAAATACGAGCTGCCCGGTTTGAAAACTGCCATAATGGAGTCAAAACAAAATTAATGGCAATCTTTCTACTAGCTGCAAAGAAATTTGCATATTGGGACCTAAAAATGTTTCTGTGAGAGCATTTATCACTTGTTCTTTGTGCAGTCAATACCTCCACTATAGACAGAACCTGTGGCCTCCAAATCAGTGGGCAGTTGCTGTGTGGACATGACAATACTATGCTGAACAAATGGGGAGTTCCTGGAGCATTAAGCTGGAATACCAGTACTCATTATGGAACACCACGAGGACCTCCCAAAGGTCACAATGTCATAAGGACCTATCAAAATGATACTCTTTAATTTGCTCATAAAACAAGACAAAGTATTCTGCTTGCTTCTCTCTACCTGTCACTCGTCCACTCTTTTTGCCAGCAGAATCATTTATGGAACATGCTGTGAACTGGATGAGGGAATTCATCTGGCCATTGAAAATCTTTTCTTCAAAAAGGAAAACAGCAAGAAACACCAAACTAAGAGGGAACACCCTGCCCCCAAACCAAACCAACATACAACATACAAACAAAACCCAAACAAACCCAGCCCTAATTCAGGGTGCGGAAAAATTGGAAGAGGGAGGAGAGGGGTAGGAGCACTTTCAATCCATATGGCCACTGGACAATGTGAATTGTGAAATCACACTCCAGGGTTACCAAAAGAGCAGGCATATGACTTGAACATTCATTTGGCACATGTGAGTGTTGGTGCTTCTAGGATCTGACATCAACAGGAGAATGTCTGAGTTTTATAATCAGTGAAGAACTAAGAACTGGCACTCTAAACCTCTAGGCAATGTAAACAGATATAAACTGGGGATTAGCTCTGATTCTGAACAGTGATGGAAATTAACTTAAATAAATGGTGTCATCTCAGGTTGTGGAATTTCACCACAAGTGAGCCTGGGAGTATTATGTAGGGCAGTTAGGTCTAGATTACGGATTACAACACGGTACCTTACACATTGTAATTTAGAAAATAATCCATGTATTCTACCCAGGCACACGTGTTCAAGACAGGCATCTGAATTAGCTGGACAGGTGTATTACACAGGTCGTGTTTGATTTGGCATGTCAAATGTTATTTTGTCTGTTTGTTTCCTTAATTATTATTTACAAAGCCTCATGTTCTACGTATTTACCTATCACTGAAACTTACTTGCTCCGGCTGCACAGGCACCTGAGACACCTCAGCTGGTGCAGATGCGCTGACTCCCGGAATTTCTTCGTCTCCCCCCCTGCTCTGGACGCAAGGCGCCTAAATTAAACCCGTACAGGTTGCCGCGGGGGAGCGAGCGGTTCAAAAGGGACCTAAATGTGCGAAACTACCCGCGCCCGAGGCGGCGGAGGCTTAAACCCCCGCGGAGAACCCTAAATTCCCCCTTTCCCCACGGAGGGACTGACCCGCCCGGCGCTCGCCGCGCCGCGCGCCCCCTCTCGCGGCATCCCGGGGGATAAACAACGGCACGGGAACCCCCCCGGATTTACCGTGGATAAGGAACCCCCTCGTGCATAAAGTATTATCATCGCGGCGGAACAACCAGGAACCGCCGACACGTATTCCACTTCCCTCGGACCCGGTTTTTCCTCTAGAGATACTACTGAAAACAACCAGCTACGAGACACGACCCCTCATGTCGACTTCAGTGTGTTTGACAGGTGGGACCGAGAAAGACGAAAGCTTTCTCAAAATGTAAATGAAAATCCATCAGCTTTGCTGTTGTGGCTGGATCGGAGGGGTGGCGAGAGAGAGATGCTGGCTCAAAGGAACTGGAAATAAAAGAGAAGCAGGGGGGGAGAAAATAAAAAGGAGAAAAAGGAAAGTATACCAGTGGAAATGTAAGGAAGAAAGATCAATAGAAAGACATTAAATTATTTCTCGAAGATATTTTACTTCGTCATCTGCCTGGATTAAGGGCACAAACCAAGTTGTTGCGGGTCAGATGATGTGTGGAAACTCACCAAACCTCTGTAAAATTGCTTCAGCTTGTTGGCTCCTTATCACAGAGCTGGGGAGAAATTTCACAGCACCCTGCATAACTCCTCGAAAGCAACTGGGGCAGACTCTGGAATGAAATGACTGGATGAATGGACTTACTTCAGTTAATTGGAACTGTACAGTCACTGTAACACCTTAACATATCTTCATGTTCTGATCTCTTCAGTATCCTGCAATCTGATTCCCTATGTCATGCCTCAATTTTGCACCCTTCTACTTTCATCCTTTAATTATCTTTGGGAAACACATAAATCTCTTTCTTTATTCTTGCATTTGGTTGTTCTGCAAATACCCAGGATGGAGGAATGAAAAGAAGTGAATGCAGGGCACAGAAGGGACTTGTAATGTTGGTGAAGATCGTATCACACTGCAGTTTGGACTTTTTGTGGGGAAAAAACTAATTCAATGCACTGTAGAGCTAAACCAAAACAAGGCAGGAAGACAGCTGGGTACCTGGTATGGCAGCCAAACAGAGCACATGCCCCAAGAGCAGCGGGCACCCTCAGATCAGTTTTTACACTGCCTGCAACATTCCAGTTTTCATTCTCATTGCACTAATAAGCCTGACAGTTAAATTACCTTATAATGTTTTCTTAGTTAATTGAACAGAGGTGCTTTTGGGATGCTGGAACTATAAATTCTGTTCTGTCTCAACAATGACGTAAGAGATCCCTCACTGGATCACGTGTTTAATTTAGGACAATGTAAGCAGTGGGTGGGAAAGGATGGGGAGCACCTGTTAGTCCTGTCCTAGCTACAGCAGTTCTGGGAGAAATCTGCACAGTCCTGGGAGCAACTGAGGACTCTCAGTGAGAAGACCCTGTTAGTTTGCAGTAGAGCTCAGCAAGCTGGAGGCTTATAAGAATGGGGAGCAGCCACAGAGCCAGGTTTCTTCTGGGACACAAAGGATGACTTTTCCTAGGCTTCCAGGGTACATTTTGTAGGCGCTGAATCCAGGCAGCCAGGGACAAGTCACTGGACCAAGAGGGAGCCTGAAGGAGAGATACTGCCATGAAATGACCCAGGGATCACATGAGACAATCTGCACACAAATTAATCTATTCATTGTTATCTTTTATATCTATTGTCTCATTCAGAATATTTTGTTTTAGACAGTCCATCATTCTAGTTTATAATATAACAAATCTTACAAGGTTTACAAAGTTTTGGTAGCAGTCTTGGTGGGACTGCTTAAAGAAATGCCATGGACAAAACCCTTTCCCTTCCTCCCAACCACTGCAAGGCTGTGATCAGAGTCCCACCACAAGTGAAAACACCACCAGGTTTAGAGCTGGAGTGATGGCTGGGCAGAGGACACTGCCTCAGAAACAGCTCTGTCCCCTTATCAGCACCTTTATTTAGGCTTCATGCACCTTAAGGAAACACCGCCACTAACAGTGGAGATCCCTCTAAACACTGGAACTATCTGAATGCTACACTCCTGCTACTAAAGAATGAGTTTAACCCTCTTTTTCACAAAAGCTCCAGAAGATGTTTTAGTTTAATACACTTACTTCAGCCCTGTCTCCACTTTAAGGTATATCATGTGATTATGTACATTTCAATACTGAGAGCCCTGGGAAATTATTATGACTAAGAATGGAAGATTAGATACTTTTACTCCCTTCACCATAAAATTCACACAAGGAGAGCTGCAGACTTTTGTGCCCTCACCTGCATCTCCAGCCAGGCAGACACAAGCCAGTGTCAGTGTAAAAGCAGAGTAATCATGGCATTAGTGGTGTGTTCAGCCCACTGGTAAATCCTGACCCTCCCAAACCAACTGTGCCTAAAGCAACTCACCTTTTGGAGACCATGCAAACTGCTCTGCAAAGGCAGTTACCGTGGCACCAGTGGGAGGGCCTGGGAGCAGTTTAAACCATGGGCTCTACACTCATCTGCAATGGCAAATTCCAGCTGTAAGTATTTAACCTCCCGCTTTGTTCCTGTGCAGGGCAACTCACATCTACAGACTGGACTCCTGATGCATGAAGGACAAGCAAGACGTGGTGAAGAAGGTTAGAGTTGTGAACTAGAATGGCAAGATATCAAATTGGAACTCCAACTGGGAGATAACAATGCACCAAATAATTCTGTGTATAGCAGCCTATGGAGTTTAGAGGTTTCCCGACAGAACTGCACTTGTCTGATTCATGTAGTTATTGCATGGTAAGTCTTTGATGTTCATACATTTTGTACGACAAGACTCTAAGTAAAGTTTTGTCTGGACTACATTCCTGTTCCATAAGAATTTTTCAAATCAGACTTAATAGATCCTGGATTAAAAGAGCCATGAAAGGATTTAAGCACCGCAGAAGAGATTTGGATAAAATTTCAGTATAAAAATCTGACTTCTATTTACCTCCTCACTTTAGAATGCATAATTGCTTACATTTTGAGCAGTAAAGCTTAGCCATGAGTCTAGTTCAGTAACAGGGACAAAAGTCAGTGTGCCTAGCATATGTATTTTTAAATCATTGCAAATATTTGCCATGTTGCTTCACACATTTACAGCTTTAACTGTAATCCTTTTATGGGTATTGGTGTGTTAATTCTGATCTCACATTCATTTTACAATACTGTAATTATATGCACTTCAATGGAGTTAAATCTAGTCTGCATAACCTAAAATAAATGTGATTAAAACAAACCCAGTGTCTATTTACCCTTTATAGCATAGACTTATCTCTTAATCATGGATTGAAACGATCATGCTTGACAAGTGATGATTCTTTGACAGGTATTATGCTTTTCTTTAGTACAAAAATAGAATTCAAAAAGAATAATGGGGTAATAAAGTGAATCTGAATCTTGTCTACATTTTAACCATTATGAGTCATATTCTTGCAGTCTGTTGACCTGTTGCAGCTCTGACAATTATATACAACCAAACTACAATTTAAAAGCCTTTATCAAAGTAAAAGGTAACGTTTATTAACAAGAATGAGGAATACACAGTAAAAATTTAAGCAGCTTAATAGTGTATAATCAAAATAATCAGGACAGTAAATATATTTTAATGGTGTGCACTGAAGGCTTGCATTCACAGGGGAAGAGCAGTTTACTTCATGTTTCCATAAAAATCAAAGTTGTATTCTTTCGGGGATGATTTCCTCTCCCAGAGCCTTTACTGACTGTTTCTTTCTTTTCTTCTTGATTTTTATTAACTTTCTTTCACTTTTTTTCTTATTGAATCCTAAAGGTAAAATGAAGTGAGATTAGAAGACATCTAAGGTTATCAGAAATAAGAGAAAACTCATTTCAATAAATCTTCTTCTAAAAAAAAAAAAGAAAATTGTCTTACCTAAAGCCTTCATACGCCTGAGCAATGCCAAGTTGCCTTATTTGTGTTCTTGTACACTGTACTGTACTGTTCACCTTTCTCTCTCTAGCTCTGTCTGTCTTCTGATCTCTGTTTTCGCTTTTCTAAGACTTTCAACTCTTACATTTCATCAAGCCCATACTTACTACCGAAAGCAGCAAGACTCTTTGGACGTGCATAATATTTACCTGTTGTGATAGTCTGGGGCAGTACCACTTCCCATACCTTTCTTGCAGATCCTCAAACACGACTTTCTGGAGGTGAAATTATTTTCATTCCCGCCACAACCACTGTAGCTAAATGGATGGCACCTTCCGCTCGAGTAGTTGTAGAAAAATCTTAACTCTTTGGCTCTACAAAGTCCTCTGTCCATAGGGGTCATGCACAAAGAAGGGATAGGAGGTGGTTCTAGAAATACCAAGAAAAACAAGGTTAGAGACTGCAGCGTATCAGTTTTCTGTTAGGTCAATATTATTTGAAATTTATGCAAAATATACTGGCAAATTTAATTCTCCCCTCCTGAAAATCCAGGACGCTTCACATAAGCGTCTTTGTATTAATGATTACCAAAAATACCACAGTAA
This sequence comes from Oxyruncus cristatus, assembly GCA_013399855.1. Classification (NCBI taxonomy): domain Eukaryota; kingdom Metazoa; phylum Chordata; class Aves; order Passeriformes; family Cotingidae; genus Oxyruncus; species Oxyruncus cristatus. The sequence continues at coordinate 777,010 of VXAY01002457.1, read as the reverse complement.
ATGTTATCCTGTCTTTGAACTTCCAGAAAAAGCTTACCTGAGAGTTACACCTTTGCCCACATAGTTAGTGAAAAAACCTGTCATTTCTGTTATAGCACTCAAACTCAGTTAGAGGAGGTTCAAGGGAAGTATTTGTAGCAAGTGAAGTGAAATAAATGAAACCTGGACAGCTTTAAGAATACGGTAAATATTTCTGATAATTAATGGAGGGAATTACTGTTAGACATTCTGAAACCAAAAAGAAGGTAAAAGTACCCAGCATTTCCACGGTAAGATTCAGAACCTTAACGCTGGGTTTACTGAACGACTGCAGAAAGCTTGACCTAAGTTTGACAGAAGTTGGTCTGTCGGAAAACAATGAGCAGTTATAAAAAAACAGCTTGTAATTCACAGAATAAGAAAGGGTTGAATGTGAAGAATAAATGCACAAATAAAGGAGCTGCTGGTGTGTTAGTGCTGCATTTTTTAGGGTTTTTACTATTCCAGGGAGCAGGCTGAGGTTTGTTTCTTCATGGTAGCTGCAAGTGAGAGTATGAGAACTGAAACACTGGGAGATGAACCTGAGGTATCCAAAGTGCCTGGGCACTGGAACAAATTCAAGAAGCAAATTTATGCCAGAATTCCCAAACCTGAAAGAACTCCATCACTTGTTCCCCTAGAGTGACTCATACACAAAATTAGAACGGATACAATTGCTGCACAGGAAGCAAGAGGCTGAGTGGGAGCCACTCTGCCATCAGTGAAGGACCTCAAGGAGTGAGGAGTGCCACTGTCCTTCAGGAAGCAGCAGAATTGAGGGAGCTGAGAGCTGAATGCACAAATAGAAACGTGAAGCCTCTTGAGGATACAAAGCCAGGTAGAAATGGTTCGGTGGAAAAACAAAGTAAAATTCTTAGGGAATAATTTGGGTTTCAGCAAAGCTGAAGACAAGCTGCGGCCGCAAAAGTGGGATGCTGATGAGTAGCTGAAAGCAAAAAGTTATGAGTTAACTTGGACAATTCAAGAGGCTGATAAGAAAATAACCAGGAATTACACGCTACATCTTACGTGTTTGACACGTACTACACCTGCTAGAAAAAGTACATCTGACAAGCATAATAGCTGAACGGTCCTGCTGAAAAAGTACGAAAAATTGCTGGGAAATAAATAGAATGGTGATTTATGGAAAGCTGAGACAGTAAAATGAAATTAATAACATATTCAAAGGTGTTTTAGCAACACCATACTATCCAAAAAGAATTCTGAAATTCAAAAATGGAGTGAGTTGTTTTTTCAAGACAGACTAAGTTAGTTTCAAGTTATAAAATGATCACTACTTAATTTCTTTTTATAACTGTGACATTACTGCAAGATTAAGTTTCACTCTGGATCCAGAGTAGAAGTCCACAATGTGGTACAAAGTATATTAAAGCTACTGTTTTATTTATAACAAGGATGGTAGTTAACTGAGGCAGTGCCTTTGGTACTGCTCTGAGAACTCTTGAATGTGGGACTAATTTAATTTCTCTCTAGCTGGAGAGGATGTTAGTTTTCAAAGCACATGTTCAGCAACATTAAAAACAAGCCTACCTATTTTAAACTGATAATTTCTGAACCTAAACCGAACAAAGCAGGAAAGCTTGCTGGTGAGGAAAGGGCCAAACAGCACAGGTTTGCTAGTTATACAGAAGAATTTAAATATACACTTTGTAATGTAAATTACTTATCTGTTATGTGGAATTCTCCAGTGAGTCCACAGTCCCCTCATGAAGGAGCTCTCACAAGCATTGCAAGCTTTGGGGGAACCATGGGCTACCTATGTATGGATAATGCAACGGGCAGAGAGGCGTCCAAATGCTATTCAGGATCCCTTTTGTACTCCTCCAAAAATCATGTAGATCTTCGTCTAGATCATTGTGAGTTAAATGGCCCAGATACAAAACACTGTTCCTGTTTATCTTCAGAGTATCTGCCTATTCTTCACTCTCACAGAAGCAGCCCAGGAAGAAAACCCCTTAATTTTACCGCATCGAGCCATTTCTTCAATAAAACAGTATATTAAAATAAAAATTAAATTAGTCATCATAATTTCCTGTCTGCTGAAGATCATAAAAACGATGAATTGATTTTAACATACTGATCACTAAAAGACCTGTTAACTTCAAGTTACTGTGAACATAAAATACGGACTGTGTCATGCCCAGCCCAACATCTCTGCTGGCAGGACAATTTGGAATCTTGTGAGGCAGGATGTAAACACAGTCACTGGAGCATTAGATGCAGGTAAGTTTTCTTTGTTCAGCTCCAGCTTCTAACACTGCATTAGATGTAACAGTAAGTTTAGATATTAAGCCTGTTTCTGTCTCTAGTATTTTGATTTTACAACCTCATTTTTCTGAGAGCTGTTGAAAAGTTCTCTCTCCTGCTCTTTCTGTGAAGAAAAAAAGAAAATGAAAGAGGCAAAAATCCCACAACCCATGGCACTACACAAAAAGGAAAGGGTACAGACTGAAAGGAGTAAAAAAAATAACGTGTCCCACTATTATAATTGTTTTCTACAATCCAGTCATTATAGGTTTATGAATTGCAGATACCAACGTTACTGAGAGACTACTTGACAGAAATGCTGATTTTAACTCTATTTTTTTCTCAATTTAAAGTACATTTCAGCAGGGTGGTTTTTTTTTTTTCACAGTGCAAGTGGCATTACTCATTACATTACACAACTCATTACATGTTAACTTCAAGTGGATCATGCAAACACAAAAACTAATGAATCTCATTAAATGCTTTCTAACTTTTTTATACACACAGCTACACGGCCCATCCTATGGTCCTTGGTGAAATTACTCTTTATCCAGAATGTCTGATTTAAACCTGTTTTAAATCTCCAATATCAAGCTCATAAACTTGGGTTTGCAACGTGTGTTATTGGCCAAAATCATGTGACATTGGTCAGGCCATGAACAGGCACAGGAAAAAAAAACAACTCAGGATTCATACAAGCAAGTGGCAAATGAAATCTTCCAAGCTGGGTTAGTCAAATACTTTCAGGTGTAAGGTTTTCTTCTGGAAAATTGCAATAAAATTAAATACAAAGTGTTTCTCAGAAACATACCAATCCCATCAAAACCTTTTGAAGGAAATAAAAACTTGGAATGCCTCTTACATGGAGTTTTGAAACTGGAGCTCTGAAGGAGCTTCTCAATCGTGTTTCAGGCTTTATAACAGCAAAATACAGTGTAGATTTTTCTATTATCTTTTATTTTTGTTACTCCTTTTTCTTGATGATTTGATTTTGTTTTGGTGAGAATATAAAACCCTAAACTGCAATATTTGAATTTTTTTTTCCTGAAAAAAACAGGCAAACTAATTATATACAATAAGCACTAGACAAAGAAGGCTATAGTTCTTACCTATAAAAAGACTCCTGTGCCTAACCCTTCACTGCTACCTAAACAATCTGTGTGTACAGTTCAAGATTCAACCCTTATAATACAGACTTTTCTTGAACCCCAGACACCCCCCTCTCGGTGTGAATGGATGACAGGATCATACTTGAGAATCTCTGAAACAGGCAGAGTCAGATACAGACTCACATTTATCAAAAATAATGCCAAGTCTGCATTGCAGCAACAATCTTTATCCCTCAGGCTTAGCAGGGGTTGCGTGACAATGAGCTGCTAATTAATAACAGTACAAAATAAGTTTGAAATTACCTTGGTGAGCAGGAGGAAAGAGAATGCAATAATGCACTATTTCTCTACACACGAGTGTGTCACTTCCATAAAGCTTCAGATTTATTGCCAGATTTTTGATGCATGCAGACTTGGGTTTCTCATTTCTGGTCGCAGCAAAGCGAAAATAAAAGTATCTTCGAGGAGACAAACTGGTACAAAATAGTGAATCATCGGCACTTGACAGCACTCTGCAGGTATAAATTGGTGCAGATCCACCACAGCAAACAGAACTCTGTCAATTCACATCAGCAAAAGGTGTGACCCTGACTCTGAGAAGTACTAACAGGACCCACATCTGTGTGCTATTCTGTATTTGCTGAGTAGAAAATCGGCTTTTGATCCTGTAACCCACTTAAAACTCACAAATCAAATGTAGGTAAAGCTCTCACAATTTTCTACTATAGAGCACTTCATATAATCTAAAAATGAAAGCTTTGATTCTTAGCTTCAATTTTTCTTAACTTTTGCAGAACGAAAATTATTTGAGATATTGCAGCAGGGTAAGACCAGAACAATATTCACGCTCTGAAGAAAGTTCATTGCTGATAGCCCTAGAAATTTCATGGGTTTATGTATGATTTGTTTACTTTGGCCATAGAACAGTTTAATTTTCTGAAGATCAAGAACTATGTTGGAAATCTAATAATCTGATGTTGTAACAGAGTTATATATACCACCAATAATATGCTTTTTTTTCCTTGACATCAAGATGAAATAGCATGTCAGTTTTGAGGTAAGGTATTCCATAAGATAACTCCTTGCAAAAATGTTTTAATTTTTTAATAGTCTTAGTTTAATTTTTATTAATTAATCAAATGTAATTAATTTAATTGAATTGACTTAATGTAAATTAATGAAAGTAAATGTAATTTTTTTTATGCTCCTGTTAAAAAAAACCCCTAAATACACATAGCCAGGCCATCACACATGCAAATAGATGTTACAGTGGCAGATCAGCTACTCTGCGTGTGCTTGAGGAGATGGACATCAGCCACTCCATCCCACACTGCTCCTCCTGACCTCATATGTGCACAGTCCAATTCTTGTCCCTCACAGAGGGCTACAGAGGGTTACGTTGGTGTGAGATGACTCTACCTGGCAGCTCTACTTTACACCTGCACCTCTGGAAACAGCAAGAGTGGAGACACAATGTTCTCCACACTTCTGTGGAGAAATCACCCCTCAGTTTTGGCCCTGCTCTTGCCTTCCTCTGCAGTGGGATTGCCCAAAAGCACAGGAGTTTAGCCCTTTCTGGCTGCCTGGAAGGAACAAAGTGACAAACAGAAGAGTAGCAGGAGGCTGCATGGGGCAGATAACTGCAAGACAAAGGTTCTAGAAGTAGGGAAGAACCTGTGGGGTCTTCAGGTTTTGCACTGAAATGCACTGGTCCTTCCAAGGTCATGCTTCCCACCTGACCCATCCAGCTACACTGACTCTACAGGCTCTGGTTCCCTGCCCCCTCTTCCACCAATCCCCCAGTCCTCTCTCACCCTCACCTCTCACTCTCAAAACCCCCTGTGCAGGAAAATTCTCTATTGCTGACACAATCAAAGCCCCTTCCATTTCCTCTGGGGAAACATAGTGAATCATGCGCCTTCCCTGGGGCAGGTTAGTTGTTTTGAGGATTTGGGGATTCATGTTATGACTAAAAGCCTTCGAGGAATGTGTAGGCCCTCATGTCCCTGGACTTATTACTGGACCTTAAGTAATTCACATGTTTTTCAGTAAAATAAGTTGCCAAAAGCTTTACTGTTGTATATTCAGACATTTGTATAACAGAGTGCATGGATGCTTCTGATGTGGTAAACAAACAATATTACTATAACAGAAACTTATGCTGACCAAACAGTACATGTGGATCACAGTGCAGGCAGAAAATAGAGTACAACACACGTTCATGCTTTATTAGACACACCATTCTAAGCAAAGAGCACAGGAATGTTATCCTACATGCCCATTATCTTACAGAACATATAAAATGCAAAAACCCCTTAATGAGTCTCTAAGCCATCACTCGGTTCTCAAAAGTACAAGTGAGTGTAAATGCAAAAAACCAACATAAATACTTGGTAAGACTGCTCAGGCTCTTTCCAACTGTTTGTTGTTTCCTCTTGCACGACTGTGGATCACAAAAATGACATGCCTCAAATTCAATCACCCTTTACAGTGTCAGCAAGTAACAGTCATCTACAGTGGACAGTGTCCAGCTGCAGAAACTGTTACAGCCTATCCCTCCCCAGTAAAGTTCCAGAGTCTCATCTGCATTATCATCCACAGTGCAAAAATACCTTGAAGCCAGACAAAATCGATTCACACTCAAACCAAAACTGAGTTTACTATTGCTGCAGTGAAAAATATTATAGTATTATATATATATTATACTATTCCATACTCTAAAATCCAAATATGTTTCTTTTTTGATGGATAAAAGGAGTTTTAAATCACTTGCCTAACAGATCACAAAAATATTAATTTCGACTGCATCACAGCTTTTCTCTTTTTGTATTAATCAGGCCTTCTGGAAGTGCACACTTTTCAAGGAGAACAAGATGTGGTCAGTCTTCCACTTTCTATATTTATGGAAGATCTGTAAATACCAATGTGTTCCTTCACTTTGACTTTCTCTGCTTACCAAATCCTTTGATACAGATGAAAGTCCATTCTTTAGTCTTGGACATGTCAGAAAATGGGTGGAAATGTAAATCCATGTAAAAAACTTACCAAAAAAAATGGGAAACTGGTTGTGCTCCTCCTTTCGGGAGCTACTGTTCAGAGTGTTGGACTCCTCATTTGGAGCAGTTGGCAACAAATTTACTATTTTAAAAGAAAAAGAAAAGTAGGGGTGAGCGTGGGATGTGAAGCAGTAAGTGATGGGTTAATTAGACAAAAGCAAGCCCTGAAAATCAGCAATGATTGGTACCCATTGGCCTTACTCAGTGCCAGCACTGATGCCACTTAACATTTCTCTAAGTCCCAAAGCCATAGGAAGCTGAGGCTGTTAAGGCAACTTTGGGATGGGTTCCTTTTTCTTCTTTAATTTTACTGATCAAAAATGGTTTGGCAAAGGTTATTTTTATGTTGCCAACAGACATTCTAACCTTCTAACCCTAATTGTAAGCCTTTTTCGAAACACCTGTTACTGACTAGAAAGTGGTTATGAAGCAAGTTTTAGTGTTGATGGCTTCACTGCGCTCGTGTATTTCAGCTGACAGGCATGTCTTCAAACAAATGGGAAAAAGAGGGGATAAACCAAGGAGCATCTGCATTAAAGGGTTAACTATAAACAGCAAAAGCAAACTGTTACCAGAAATCCCATGGAACTCCTCAGGTTCTTCTGCTGGGGAACTACTGTTCACAGCGTTAGGATGCTCTTCAACTGTAACGACTGGCAGCAAGTTTGCTAAATGAAAAAAGAAGGGAAAATAATTAGGGGAGAAAAGAACACAAGTTGGTAATAATGATTCAATATGTCCAAAATAAAAGCTTTGGTCTATTTAGACCATGGCAATGGCCCTTAATCCTCTGTTTCTTCTTGGGTATTCATACAAATTTACATGGAGGTGTTATTTCAGACTAAAGTCAGATTAAAAACAATCATTCTGCAGCTTTTAGTCCAATAGGTGGAAGTGGAATCAGAGCCCAGGATGAAATGCTTCAGCAAAGGTAGGGAAGGAGCACGTGGTATGTATAGTTTTGTAAAAAAAATCTTTAAAAAAAAAAACATAGTGGGTCTTTCTTACTCCAAGTGTGAATAAGCTTGAGTTCCCCTTGCCAAAATGACAGACTATGAAACAGTCCTGGAAAAGGGTCCACTAGAGGCAAGCGAGATAAAAGGGTCTGGAGGCTCTCAGTGGGCAAATGTATTCACCCTATGAATAAAATGAAGCACTCTGTAAGGGCAGAGGAGTTCTGAAGGGTTCTATATCCTGGTGTAGAACAACTCATTGGAACTGGTAGGACAGGGAAGTGGAAGAAGGACCTGTGGTCAGTCTGAATGGCTGTTTTGTAGCCTAAGCTGCTCAGCCAAATCGTTCAGAAGTGAGGGACAGCTCTCCCATGATTCGGCGGTGGGAAGTTAGGAACTTACAGTTAGGAAACAGCAAGACTAGAAATTCCTTTACGGGCACCTCTTTCCAATGCAAGACTTGGTTTGAAACAAGTATATGCAGATGTGGGGGTTAAAAAATATATATTAGTGTTTTGCGACATTAAACTTGCAGATTTTAGGTCAGCTGTCATGAGAAAAGTGAAAAAGGAATCCTGTAATATTAAATAGTGCCTACCAAATGTTTTAGTCCATATTCTTAATTTTGGTATTTCTATTTTAAAATACGTATAATTATTGTCAATTTCATATTAAAATTATTGCCACCTCATGGTGCCCTAAGTTGCCTTTTTCCCTGTGCAAGATACCTTCAAAACACAGCCTTGTTTATGCAAGAGTAAAACTAAAAATAATGAGGACAACAACTTACAGTTTTCTTGGCAGGTACTCTGGCAGTCTTCCAAATTGTTGAAGTTGTTCTGGTTTCCCAGGCACCCACCATACTTGAACCTTTCACATAACTTTGTCTCTTTGTTGTAGAAATACCTGGTAAAATAACCTCGGCAGATTCCGGGGTCTTTCTCGTGGAAGCAGAAGTCGGGTTTTTCTACAAACAGCGGTAAATGATGAACAAAGGGGGAGAATCAAAAAATTAACACACATCCCAAGACAACAAGAGAACGGGAGGAAGTTTGTAAAATTAACCTGTAACTTTGGACTGAAGGCCAACTATAAAATAACTGCTACGTTCTTGTGCTGCTTTCCTTCTATATACAACACCATAACATTATGTGGAGCATTGTAGGGATACTTGTATTGCTTTTGTAATCTTTTCAAGGAGCCAAAAAATTATGTCTTGGAAAATGACAACTAATGATTCCTTCAAAGTTTCCTCTGACATTGAAGCTTTAACTCGAAAATCAGTTTTTATTCTGATTTAAAGGACCTGAGACTCAGCTGTATCAAATGATCCGGCATCTAAGCACACATTCTTGTAATTTATAAAGTTGTTTTAGTCAATGCAATTGTTAATTATAAAGAAAACCTTGTTAAAATGGAAAAATATAATAATAATTATACATATATAATAAAACAGAAATAATAATAATAATAATAATTAAAAATAATATTAAAAAAAAAAACAAACGAAAAAATCTAGCAAAGCATCTTTTAGGGGGCAGTTTACTGATATAAAAGGATACAGGAAAGTGGGAGACAGAGCAGTTATTCCATAATTTGGCAGTCCCAGGTCTGAGTTTGCAATCAGTAACTACAATATCAACCCAGAAAAAGTTAACAAATGGATGTTGTGTCACATGATTGAGTATCACAGCGTGATATCACGTCTTCTGGCAGGGAAGAAAAGCACACAGCCACACAACAACCCCTGAAAGTCGACTCCTCACCATATTCAATTTTTTCTTTAAAGTATATTATAAAGATAAAATCATGGAAACAATAATGACCTATATGTGAAGGCATTCTCAAATTCTTGCTAGTAGATACTTTGAAATAGGATTCCTGTCTGAGCTGACTTGCAGAGAAAAGTCTATTTAGCCATCATATAAGACAATCATATCAGATGTGACATATAAAAGCCTTCCTTACCTATAAAACTTCACAAAATATTGAGACTGAAACAGGGGGCAGTGGGCTGCCATTTTAGTAAAAATTACTACAGAACAATTACTTTGAAGCTCCTAACATTTTTGGAGTAGATTATCGAGTTACAAAGAAATTAATCCTATTACATCTACTTTAGCTAAATATATATTCAAATTCATTGCTAGAACAAGATTATTATTAAAAGCAATTAATGCACACAATGTATTTATATAAAATATTTCTATGGCTCATAACTAGTGCTTTTCCAAGAACTAATTGGCAGTATCTTGTATTTCATTTGTTACAAAACTTCATGAACAGCACAAAATAATTTTCAGAGATCACACAAAAAATTAAATCATTAAAATGCTCTTGGATAAAGCAACAAAACCAATTGCTTTAAGCACTCCTGAACAGCTTAATCTTGTTTGCTCGCTACAAATTTCGTTTTCTGCCACTAAGTATATCTAATCTACAGTTCAGATGTTTCTTACTGTTCCAATGGAGCCCTTATTGATACCCAGAGATTTAGAAAATTAAGTTCACATAGAGCAATAAACATGAGAAATGTGTTCAAGGCATATGACATGCTTTCAGCTGACAACAGGAGGGAGACAGTTACGTAGCCAGGCAAGACTCTCCCAGAGCTGTACCTATTCTATATAAGGAGACAACAGGAGCTAAAATTCTTTCATCAAATACTGCACAGTACTGTGAAATAACAGAAAGATTATTAGATAGATATTCACTGGAAAAGGAAGGCAGGTAACAATAAGGGTCTGCAGACTGCAGGATTATGACTGATTCTTAAAAACACATGTTCTTCATTTAGAACACCCTTATATTAAAATGGTTCTCGCAGAAAAGGGAAATGAAGTCCAAATTAGGTGAGCTCACATCTAATTTTTACAGCCACTTCCGAAGAGAGAATTCAGGAAGGCAATATAATCCTAACTGTACAAACCAATATTATACTTGTAAATGCCATGTCTTTCTCCAGGGACTCAACACGCAAGAGTGCATTACTGGAAACAATAGTAAACATGCAATGATGTTGATGATAGCCATGAGCTGAATTGGACAGAATATGTTCTGGTTTGTCATTAAAAACAGGGAACTAGGCTCAGCCCTTACAGGAAGCAGTGCCAAAGTTTGCAGCATCTGTGGAAAATCAACTTTAGTTACTTCCATAGCATAGAATCATAATTTTTTTTTTTTTTTTAATGATTAGGAATGGAAAGGACAGGAGAAAACAGGAAAAGAAAATCATCGTCTCAGTATGAAAACATTCGAAATAATGTTCTGCAAAGAGAAGGGATTTGATTATGTTCTATTTCAAAATGTATGTGCAAATACTGGCATTTCTACAAGTTGCTAAATGCACACCCAATTCAAGCAGTCCCAAGTGGAAGGAGAGATGAAGGAGGGTAAGCAGTAAAAGAGGAGGTGACTTGCGAAAAAATTTACTCAAGAGTGTGTTCAGGGAACTCTGGCCACCAGCAGTGGGCCCAGTGCAGACACATCCCAAAGGGGAAGGGTAGAACAAGCCTTCACAAACCCTAAGTGTCAAACTTAAGTTCCTTGTTAGCAACACGGACAACTCGTTACCTTAACAGACCAACAGTGTTGCAGGTAAGTGCTTTAGAACCTGCTATTTTGGAAGTCTGGGTGTCAGGCATTTGAAGTGCTGTAAACTGCCCCTTCAGGAGTGGGAAACTTGCTCCCCTGTTTGATGTATAATTAGGGGATCTGCCCAAACCTCTGGTAGCACCTCCACAGACCACGCTCAAAAAGTTCTGTTTCAGTGATTTTTTTCCCTATTTTTGCTAACAGTGGAGCAAGCTTTTAGCTTGATCTCAAAACACAATATGAGTTCCCTGTCATGGCTACAATGCTTGAATCTCTGCTGAGTCTTTCTTTTTACTGACAAAAAGGAAAAGAAAACCACCAAGATGTGCTTATTTTGTGAAGAGATTGTGGCTACCACCTTCACTGACCACAAATGTCCCCAAGTTCTTTGATGAAACGGAAGATTCAGAGTAAGAACTCACATTCATCTGACATTGCTGTTTCTGTTAGGAGATAGCTTGGAACAATACAGAAATAATTTAACAAAAGAAGCTAATAAATACCTTATTGTTGCATAAGAGTATTAGATCACTATGTAAATGCAATTACCTTTCTTAACTTGTGCTGCCACCATGTTCCCAGACAATTCTGCAATATAAATAAAAATAAAAATATTTAGGAAAGGTAGACATGTTAAGTCTCACCTATGATACCAGTGTGTTTAGCAGTGACAATGAGCACCGAGGAGGAAGAATACAACATCTCTTCCCTGTCTTTTTTCCCTTTATTAAAGAAGTAGCACAAAAGCTTATTCTGGAGGCCTGAAGTACCATTTCCTTTGTATAAGAGGACTTGCTATACTGGAAACCTGAGGATATGGAATGCACTGAAGTCAAACTATTCCAATACTGAATTGAACTGGGAAATTACTGTTACTGGATCCAGAGGCCCGTGTTATGTAGTCTTACTTCTCTAAAGATGAGTGATCAGCAGACTAACACCCGACTGCTGCAGATACTGATACTACTGGCTTTGGACATGACCTAGTGAGACATTAAGACTTCTCTCCTGCTATCCAGTTCCCTTCGCTGTGCTATGAAGTGTCTGAGTGAAGTTTTCATTATGCTGTTTGTGATATCAAGGCCCATTCAGCCAAGTTATCTCCAACTGTCTTTGGGGTTGTATGGGTGACAAGCTTGTTTGCACTGCTCTCTCCATGCATGATCGGCAGTGCAGAAGTTGCTGCTGTCATTTTTAAGGTAGGAGCATGAGTTTTATTGTATTAACTCAAAAAACTGGATAGCTGAATGCACCCCCAAATTCCTTTTCAGCGACTGAAAGCAAATCTTCTTCCTCTCATAGGAGACTCTCTAATCATAAAATTACAAAGGAGCCCATGGGAAGATTGTCTCAACCAATGTCTGCAAAAGGCTGATGAGAGAATAGTGACCAAGGAGAGCTGATGCATTTTCTATTACAGAGATACTTTGCAAGAAACGTGAAATAGCGGCTTCTGGGCTTCATCTCCTGATTGCATTGCTTCATAATTCTAGTTTTGTACCATACTGCCCTTGTGTGCTGTAATTCTACTCCAATTTTCTCTGGAAACATGCCACTGTTATATTTTCAAGCCAAATCTATCAGGCACAGATTCTGTCATGATACATTTTTCCTTCCACCTCTGGGACAACGCAGCTGGCATCCTTTAAAAAAATATTACTTAAAGCCATGACATGCATTTTAGAGTGACATAACATTTCCTTGAGCATACTTCCAGCTTTTCCTATCAGTAGGAGTCTTTGCCTTCAGAGTTTAAACGTTTAAACCCATGACCTAAATTACAGACACACATCAGGCCATTCCACTAATCTCACTCAGCTGTCCCTTTCAGGGCAAGATCAGCAATCATATTTTGGCATATGATCTCCACTCTTCTGGCAGAGAACAGGAGAAATTTATTGTGAGTTTATACAGGCCTAGAATCTTTTAACCTTACTACCAGGTCAACAGTGTCTTTTTGCTTCTGGTTTCAGTTAAAACGCCAAATCCATGTCTGAGTTAATTTCTTCTGTGTAAACAAACTGCATTTCTGAGTAGATTTTCTCTATAAATAATGGACATTAGAATTGCTGTCATGACCACAACCACTTATCAGTAATTATTTTCCCAAGTTAGAAGGTTAAGTAGCCTAAAATGTATATTCACTGCCTTGAAAATTAGGACCTGTGTGCTAGTGACGACACCTGTGATTCTACTTACAGCCACTAAACTGGATATAAGTATCCAGTAAATGGAGTATATAAGCAAATGCCCCTTAAAAGTAGTTTTTTTATTCCCTAAAGTGGTGAGTACTGGGCACGAGAAACAAAAAATACAGCTGATTTCTGGGACACTTGAGTCAGAACTCGGCTTTTGAATTTGAACACTGTCTCTGAGAGTGGCCGACCTGCAGCTCTCTGACCTGTGGCTCTCTGAACTCTGTTGTAGTGATTCCAATCAATTCTGTCTTTGGTGGCTTATTCATTCCAAAACTGTTTAAAAGTTCTGGTAATTCACTCATGTTGGCTTGTTTATTCTTGTATTTGTGCTGAATATTGAAAATCAAACACTTTGATTATTCACATTATTTCATCTGAATTTGAATATACATTACATAGCTTCCCTTTAGCTTATTTTTATCTTGATCTTCACATTCTGCACAGTGATAATTTAGTATCTCAGATTTTTCTTTATTTTCAAACACTTAGGTGTCACTCATACTCTTTTTAGACTGATTTCTTCAGTTACTAAACAGCGATCTTCCTACAGTAACAAATACTGTAAGCACAAGTAAGATGAATATAACTATATACTACAAGACTGGACAGAGAGAGCTAGCTTTAACAAAAAAGAATTTACATAATTATATTGGTGTTTGCTGAATCATGTTAGTAAAAGTGGTTAAAAGCAAAGTTCACTTTGCTTTACGCCTGAGGGTTGACAGCATACTGTATGTGACACCAACCTGCTGTTCTCCGTTCAAAGAATACAGGAATTACGAGCCTTCATTGCTGCAGTTCCTCCAAGAGGATGTGACTCTTGTAGGGTCTTGGATCCCTCTAATTCATACACAGAAAACTAAACCAGGGCTGAGTACCGAGATATAGACACTAAGCCAGTTCTCATTCTGAAGAATGAGACAGTTTTATAGTACAGAGTTATGTCAAATATATGCCAGTACAGGATTTGGTTCAGAAGATCTGTTTCAGGTTTTGCTCCAACATATATATCAGAATGAAAACAAGGCTATTATTCGAAATAGCAACATTAGCTTGAAGAAATAATTTGATAAATCTTCACTCACGGCACCTGATCTTGACTTTCAGACACTTCATTCCAAACTCTGCGTATATCAACACTGTGTTTTTCCCTTCATCCCTCTGTTTTAGCCTTTAAATTGAAATTTTGGACAAACACTCCAAATTACCAGCAAGTCACGTGTTTGGGATGAGATACTAGAAGTCCTGCAATCAACCCTGCTCCGAGCATGGCAAAGATGCTGTGGGTCCAGCTGAAACCCAAAACTAAATGCCAGATGTAAATTACCAAAAAACAGCCCCATGTCAGAAAAAGAAGAGCTATTTCACATCCTGGATTCCAGGTCTTTCTGACACTGAATGCTAATCAAGGAAGAATAACTTTCGATTTTTTAAGTTGAAAGATTGTGGGGTTTTTCTTGTGTTTTTGTTGTTGTTGTTGTTTGTTTGTCTGGGTTTTTTTATTTGTTTGTTTGGTGTTTTGGTTTGGGTTTGGCTTTTTTGGGTTTTTTTTGTTTGTTTGGTTGGTTGGTTGGGTTTTTTTTAGAATGACAATGCCAACAGTAACTTTTTAAACTTGGATGTATATATCAACTGTGGACTTCAGCTGCCAGTTTCATTAACTTCTGTTGCTGAAAATTCAATGAATATGGAAAAAAAAGTTTTAAGCTGGTTGTCCAAAACAGGGAAAAAAAATGTCTGTTAAATGCACGATACAAATTTATGACTCACAGAAACCATATGACAAAGGAAAAGCTTTTCAGTCCAGAGAGTCCTTTTATAGATGAACAGAAAATTACTATGCAAAATATTAATGCGAAAGTTTGAATAATTTTTAACCATTTAAAATTGTATTTATCTGTCTTGAATGCTCATGAAAATATCATTATTAGATTCTGATAGAGATACATCTTCTGGATAAGCAATAAACAATAAATGCAAGTCTTTTTGGCCCAGTTTGGTGGGTGCCAACCTTCAGCCTAAAGTGGAAGCAAGACCAGCTCCTGCCTTTAAGCCTCAAGCACATCATCCCTAACTTCCCTACTAGTAAGCACTTAAACTGGCATATTCTGTTCTGAGAAAATAACCTGAATATAGAGATAATAAAGTTATCATTTAGGCCTTGAAACAAGAACTCTGAAATCTGTTAGTGATTGTAAACCAGCAATGCTGCTTGTTCTTCTTAAGTGCTGCAGGATTCAGTTCCCAAACAGGATGAACAGACAGAACTTTTGATGGGACAATTTGTGGAAACGTAAGAATAAAACAGCAGGAGTAGAAAAAGAGCAAAATGGTATTTTTGTGCATATTTTCTTTACTGGTTAAGCATAGCCCTGATCTTCCATTCCTCTGTAATGAATTTCTTCTTTGATTGTCTGCCCAGATCTGTCATCTGCTCCCATACACAATAGTCTGTTATGACAATTTTAAAACATACTAAATGAATTCTGTCTTACTTTAATATCTTTCTTTCTTTTCTTTTACACTCAGGTATGAAGAATCCAAGATACAAATAGTGTAGTGTGGAGAATGAACTGCATTGTGAACCACTTTTATCGTCACTAGTTTTTAAAAAAACAAATACAGGTAAGTGAGCACCAGAATAATCTGCACTGTAGCATCTGAGACTTCGACATTAAAAGAAACTGATTCAGTGATGCAGAGGTTCTTTCCCTTCTCAGCCAGTTCAGGAAGAGTTGGCTTCAGATCCATTTCAGATTCAAGTAGGGCAGAGTTTCGTTGACTTTTTTTGTGTGTGCTTTCATTTAGGACAAGATGTTTATATTCAGGAAGATGCTTTTCTCCATTTTTGTAATCATTTTTTTAATTACTTTTTTTTTTTTTTTTACTTGAAATACTGGATTATATTACTTAGGAACTAAGGAATTGTGATATTCATATAATTCTTCCCTGATAACACGTCACTTTTAGAGATACCTGATTTTAATAACATTAGCACTGCGTTTGCCCTTGTTCGACACTGAAAACAAAGCAAAACTGTGACTGTTGTCACTTCTTCCCTGGACCACACCTGGTCTCTGAGGCTTCTTAGCAGATCTTGCCAGAAGCCACCAAAAGATAAGTTTCAAATGAATCCTTAAAGTGAAATGCACTAAAAAACTGCCATTCACCTAAAAACGTGGAGTCGTCTGATCTTTCCCCCCTTGACAAGACATGACCGAAATTTTGTAGTGTTTTTCCCGTCCTGACAGAGAGAAGTTCATATGCATGTAGTTGTTTAAAAGCAAAACACAGTTGGACAGAAATGTATGGTGGCACCAGCAGATCAGAAAATAGGTGTCAATGCTAAACAATGCCTTGACTCAGTGTTCGGTGAGTGAATAAAATACATGCAGCCTCCTCTCTAGAAAGATCAAAGGGAGCAAGGCCAGGGTTATTTTCCAAGAAGGATGGGTTTTCCTGTTAGCTGTTCTTCCAATATCTCCCAATCTTTGTGCTCATGTACAACACTTCAGCTTGAATTTTGCTGTTCTTCATAAACGCAGTCCCACTGAAGCCTCAGCCCCGCTATTCTGGCTCAACCCGTGTCAGTAAGAAAGCAACCCTGCCCGACTCAGTAAATTGGAAACACTACTGGAAATTGGTAATTCCTAGTAATTTTAGTTACGAAATACAGGTGTGTTTGAAACCGACAATGTAACAGATTTAAGGCCTGATCTAAATACTATGTAGACATGAATTCTGGAAAGGATGGAAAGTAGGTAAGAGACACATTTATGACAGTCAAAGCATGACGCTATAAATCAGCTTGTCATATATACAGTCTGCTTTGGTTAGGAAGCCCGAATAGGAGCTTCTGAAATCAATTTTCTAATCTAAAATTTCTTGCAAGTATTTTTTTGGAAGCTCTGTGAACTTACTGTGCTAATCTTAGAAGACACAAATTTGTATCCTGCAAATCAATTGGGTGCCTGCAGCGCATCAGCAGATTTCCAGTTTCATGGAAAGGCCCAGGGCTACAATAAGTAAGGAAAATAGGGCAAACAAAATAATATCGACCAAGATCTGCACAGCAGTACGGTGCTACCAGGGCATATCACTAACAGGCAGCAGGGACGGACAGTTTTCATCTGGTTGTGTTGCCCAGCCTCAGAATAACCTGCTAACTGTTCTCTACTGCAGGACTGCCCAGCACCACTGGCTGGAGCTCAGTAATGATGGCAAGATTTGCTGCTGGGCAAAGGATCTGTGACTGAAAATACCTTTTATTGAGAATGAATCCTTCTTACTTACCTCCTAGTCTAAGTAAATGAACATCCAACATGACACTTAGGAAAAAACCCCACATAGCTGATATACTGTCTGAGGGCTATTACACACTTTTGAGGACCCCTTTATATGGATTTTTCTTTCAATTTCCATTGTCCCCTCCCTCTCCCCTCCCAATACATCCCTATCACTTTCTGTTTACACAGCCAGACACATTCCATCCAATTCCCATGAAAATAAAATCCGTGTTAGGTATCGAGAGGAAACCCTCCATAAGACTTTAATTCCTCCAGTCTCTAAACATACAAGCTTGTCAAATTTCTATCTCCACTGGCATTAACTCCCAGTTTTAAGAATCTTCTAACTTTCATACAGTCCTGTGAGGGTCTTGCACAATGTTGGAAGTCTTTTTAACTACAAGGTTCGTTTTAAATTGCAAAACCAGCATTCACAAGGCCCTGTGTGAGTACTATGCTGTGTGTCATATGCCGAATATCATTTTCCTCTTTCTAATCATTAATCGAAGAGATTTCAAGAAAAGAGAGCTGACAAATGGCTGTAACTGATATTTTGTACGAGAATTATCTACTACTGTAGTTCTAATTATGTTAAAACATAGAAGATGTCCAAGATTTTGGACAGCTTTGATCAGTTTCTCAAGTGAAGGAGAAACCTGGGATTAAAAATCGAGTTAGATACTCTGAAAGCAATAAAGAACATCTGTGCTGCCCACCAGCCTCAAAATCAGTATCATTTGGGTTCTAGCTAGAAAATAATCTTTCTTGCATTGGTGTCTCTATTCCAGAGGTACACAAAAACAAGTCTCACTCAAATTTCCAAATCCTGAATGTTTGCTTGCAGAATGTAAAATAACTCACGACTCCAACCTACTTGGGAACATAATTAGAGGAATCACATTTCTGTATTAATGGGAACTGAAGAGAGCGTCTTCTTCCAAACTTCACGTGGTTTGTGAACAAGAAATAACAGATGCAAAAGAACTGACAGGAGGATAAGAGAACGGGTACTGGCCTGTTACCACACACTTCTTCTGGCACTCTTCCAGCGTCAGAAAGTTGTTCTCATTGCCGTGGCATCCCCCATATTCAAATACTTCACACTTGCGGCTTTGAATATTGAAGAAGTAGCGCATGTGGATGGCTTTGCACGGACCATCGTCTGCTTTCATGGCACACACTGAGTGCCCAAGTATCAGTGGGGGCAAAGCAGCACCTGTAATACAGAAGGGAAGTAGAATAAGTGTTAGTAAGTTTGTTTGCCTCACTACGTAGCGCAACTTCAGTATGACACTGTTTGTGCTTTCTGCTAGAGAGGCACCGCGTAACATCTGTCTGCAAAGCTCTGGACACACTAAACAGATGTAAAAGCAAAAACATCATCTGGGCTGGAGCACAAATTCCATTCGATCAAACCAAATGTGTGGTTTCAATTTTCAACCCAAACAGCTCATACCATAAAACTTGAACTCCTCATCACAAATCTCTAAATAGCTACGGATGGCGGCTTAGTCACCAGAGCTGGTGAGCAACTGTGAACAACAAACACGGAGAGAAAATCCGAGCAGCTCCGAAAGCACAGGGACTACCACGGCGGAAAGGATTCCTTGTGCTCTCTTCCAGGCACTTCTGACAGCGAACGTCGCTCATAAAGACACCACCTGTGGAGCAGCGTGAGACGGATAGAGCCCTGCAGAGGGCATCGCTCTCCTGTCGGATTGTGCTTGACCGGGACACAGACCCAGCCCGTACCACTGAAAGGTCATCACACCGTCTGCTCCCTTTGACCCCGCCGTTCTTGCATGACAGCTTTCAAGAGCTAAGCACACAAGTAGAACTCTAAGGGGAAACAAGACTCTGTGTTGTCAAATCGTGTAATTTCTATGTCTTTCAATATACACTGTCAGGTCAGGGAATGTTTTGCAATGTTTGTCGTATGTATTGCGAAGAACACCAGCCAGATTTCATACTGTCAATGTCTATAGTGAAATTCTGACTAACAACTGAGTTGCTGATACTTCTCCCTCATAAATATGTGGTTTAATATTTTTTTCCTGTTCTGCTTTTCCAATGAACTCTTCTACCCTGGAGGATTTTGAAAGCTCTGCAGAGCTGGTGCCATAGCAGCCTGAAGAACAGACCTGAAATTTTTCACTCATTCTCCCACAGCTATTTAGAAAATTGATGTCTCTTAACACGTATGTCAACATACCTAATGGTCGCCCAGAAAACAGGAGACAAAATAAAGGATGGGGACAAGAGTTTTCAAGATTATTGCACAGCCTCCTACTATTACTAGATTAAGTTTCCAGTTTTAATTAAAAGAATCCATAAAAATCAGGCTTTATGACTTGGTAAAAAGGAAACTCAGAACTAAAACACTGTTTTGCTACCTCCTAAAGCCTTTCCTCTGCAGTCACAATCTGACTGTTAACCACTGTCAGATGTACTGACATCTGCTGCAAGCATAATGACCAGCTGTGTCACACTTTTTGGCAACTGGACATTTATTTTCTTAAGAATGCTAGGAAGTTGTCATAGAATTTGACTAAAATCTGTGCCCTGTGAAACCCCCAGGGGCTGAACCCTCCAACTTTAAACAGTAACCAAGTGACTGAAGAAAGAAATCTCCAAGGGGGTTCATCGGAACTGAATCATTCTTGTGTGTGGGAACAGCAAAGGAATTCTTCCCTGTTATTTTACACCTGGGAACACTTAACTCACACTCATGACAGAAAATGAGCTTTTCTTCTCAGATCAGAGCAGCAGATGAGAAGGCTGCAGCGTTTGACCAGTAGACCCGCACAGGCACAAGTCTGCCTGTGCTCATTTCGTATGTGGAATATAGCTCAAGAAAACTAAGTCTTAGTCTAAGGCCTCATCCCCTGCTCTTGAACACTGGAACAAATTGTTACTACTACATTTTAGGTCTTGTGTGAAGAGCACAGGATGTGACATTTAGGGAAGATGTCTGTCAGGAAGGTCAGTGAGCATTCTTCAGCAGAAACGTAGGAGGTCAAAACTCGAAGGAACCTTAACAGTTTGTTATCCAAGTGAAGTAAAATTCCCAGCAACCTGAAGCAGCCAGTTTCAAGATTCCACTATCCTTCTCACAAGGCAGGCCTTCTTTGTAATGTACCACTAAATATTCTTAGATATTAATTTTTTTGTTTCCTTTATGCATAGACAGAACAATTTAAAACCATATATACATAGATATACACATGGAAAATCGTTTTTATTTTCTAATCTTGCAGTGCAAGGCTGCTGCACTCTCAACTTTTAGTTTGCTTTGACCTCCAGGTTTGGCTCCTGCCCAGGCTTGAAGCCTTCATGGTGCAGCAGCTTCCTTGCCCTCACTGCATCATTTCAGTAGCCCACTTCTGGCCTACTTTCTTTTGGAAGACTTTTGCCTCCTCTTATTTATCTCCATACTAAATAAACTCATTTCTTCCAAACTTGTTATTGGCCTTGCTTTCTAATCCTTTTATAACTCTTATTTGGATCTCTCCTATTAGTTGGATTACTGTTAGAGTGTGCTGCCCAGAGCTGAACAAAACCTAAGGCATTACCAGTGGCAAATAGAGTGGAATAATTATCCTTGCTTTGTTTTGTTTTTACTTAATACAAGACGAGATCACTTGCTTTTTAAAAAAAAAAAAAAAAAAAAAAAAATCAACATTGCAATGCTCTGCAACTTCCATTTGCTCTCCAGCAAATATAACCTTGTTGTGCAGGTGCTTCAACAGTTATTTTCCACCCAATATTTATGAATGTATCGACTCTCCTTCGTAAGTAAAGCACTTTGCATCTGTCATTTAAAAAAAAAAAATTAGTTTGATTTCCACATTGTTTATGACCCTGTTGGATAGTTATTACTCATCCAGTTTAGGCACCTGGTCAAAATAAATTTAGGAAATCTATATAATTATAGGACTGTACTACCCTAGACCAAGAAATTTTTGTTCTCTTAGAAATACATTAAGTAATTGTTACAGCTGATGCTCGTTATCACTCTAAAGTTATTACTTACCATGCTAAAATTAAACAAAAGCAAAGCAAAACCTCCTCTCCCCTTTCTTTCCCCCTCAACCCCCCTCGATTTTTTCATTTAATGACTTCATTACCTCAGCTCCGAAAGTTTTCGGAGCAGAAGGCGCTGAACACCCACTGCTCTGTTTCCACGGCCATTCCGCTCCCCAGTCCGCAGTAAGTGCAAAGTAATGCTGGTGAAAAGGCTCACAATGAGCATGAGCTCACTGCAGGTATTTGGTCACCACCTCCTTCTTCCACTCCTTCGGCCTTCCCTGCTTTTGGCAACCGCCAGAAAGGGGATCTGGGCCAAGAAGTTTCTGCACAGCACAGCCACTCTCGCGTTTGTTGTCACTCACACGGCAACTTTGCAACTTGGGACGCGACTGTTTAACACACCAACAGTGTGCTAATGCTATTTACAGTGAGTAAATCCACGGAGAGAGCTCTGACAATCTGCAGTCAGTAGTGCTGCTGCCCTAAGCACATGGACTGTAGGGGATCGGGGCAAGGCACTTCTCACCCTTTATTAGGAAGCAGTGTAAATATTCCAAAAGCAGAAGTGGTGAATAATGCCTCTAATCCTCTTACATCGATACAAGTGAAAACAATACCTTCCCCCTGGCTGTAGGCATAACAAAAGACTTTAATTTCACTTTCAGTCTTGTAGGATCATCTGCAGGGCTCCTTGCTAAAAAGACCTCCTTTTAATTAAAAAATGAACTGATTTCCATCCTAAACCTGCACCACAATAAATACGACAGACAAGAGCGTTATGGTGGAGTTGCTTCACAGAACAGAACTATATAAACCGAGAAAACAAAGGTCAGGAATATTTCTGGCTTTTTAGGGAAGATACTCTGTGTTTTTGTTTGCTTAGGTTGTGTGTTCCCAACCTTGTGTGAGTTTCCGTGGTTATCCTTAATTATAAAGCTACGCTGTCATCTCTCCAGCCCTTCTTGTAAATGTCTGCCTTTGATAAGTGGTATCAATACTAAGCACCTTGCCACTAATGAATGGCTGCTTCTTTTCTCTCCGTCTTCGTCAATTTGACAGTTTCCCACCCACGCGCTGTTCCGTGCTCTTCGCACCCATGTGTTTCCTACACTTTTAATTTAAGCAGGCACATTTATTCTTGGCGAACTTTCCCATAAGAATCAAAAACACATTCAGTTTGTGAGTCATTTTCTTTAGGCTTTGGAACGCCAACCAGAGAGCTGCCGAGCACATAAGCTATTAATGAACAGTATACACAAACTAGTTATTTTTATAACATTCATTTTTGTTATTACCCTTATTTATTGGTGGGAAAATCCCAGGTTTTGCTCGAAGAGAATGAGTTATTAATATTTTTTTTATCCCATTGGACTTGCAATCTTAATTATTACTCTAATTTAATAGACAAAAAACCCTCTTAAATTCACAAAGCACTTTCCCTCGATGTGCTCCAAAAGCGTGGCATCACAAATAATGGACGCACACAACTTACTTTATCCTTCAATGCCTGAACTTTATGGAATGCTAGGGCAAAATATGTCAATGCTTTATAACCATCTAACTTAGTGTTATCAATGAAATTGCACCCTACAAGAATATACATTTAAATTCACTGAGTCCAGAATCTAAATCTTGAGAAACCACAAATATCACTTTAATTAGCAACAATCTAAACATTTTATGGAAACAAAGTAGTGTGAAAATACTTTGTAAACACTGTAACTGAGTCTTCAGCAGTCACTAAAACAGGATCCTAGTTTACTTTCTAATAATTACATTTGATTGTGTTTTACTTTTGAATTAGACCTCAAAAGTTCAACTGTTTCTCATACTAAATAAGTTACTGGTCACATAATCTTAAATAATTGGTTGCAAAATAACCAGTGACAAAAATAATGCCCAGTACAATGACTATTTCATTTCCTTGGGATTATTTTCTTATTGTCTTTTATAAACAAAGTAAATGGAGGGAAAAAATCTAAGCCAGCAGATTTCTTGTTCTGGTGACAAAGTGTGCAAGGCAATTTGGACATTATGAACAGCAAGCTTAGGCTAAGGATTTATATAAGACTAAGAGGTGCAGGGCAAGGATAAATATGACTTTAGCCTCAAACAGGAAGGGCATTTGTGCACTTCAGGGTTAAGAGGAAACAAATTTATGCTGCATGAACGAGTTTTTACTACACAACCATGCTAATCATAAGCTTAATGCACAGCAGCACATATTTTAAATTGTAGTGACTAATTGTGACATGGTCCTAAAGCACTAGTTTTGTACTAGCTTAGCATAGCCATGACCCTGCACAATTAATGCTTCTGTCTCAAAGAACACTGCTGCAAAAGTCTGACAAAGAGAAACAATCTGGATGGAGGTAGGATGAAATATGGACAGATTAGGTAGAATGCCAACATAAAGAAAAGGATCCCCTTAACTGCATTCCCAGTTATGCTTCAAAATCAGACATGTCAAACAGAAGTTTCCACTTCATAGTTTTTGATGGAGAGAATATCGTTCTCTTAAGGAAGAGATCACAATTTGAAATAATTTTCTAAAGGAAAGAGGAATGTTTTAGTGTACTCGTGTAATAATTTAGTGTATTTTTCCCTCATCTGCTTTCTCAGAATTGTTTCGGAGGAAATGAAAATACCTTTCCCAATGATATCCAGTACAGAATTCTGATCTATCTTGGTTAACTTCAAGGAAGTAAACAAAGATCTTACAAAGGTGAGAACCCAAGAACCTCTCCAGTTCTAACAGTCACACTTTTTTTCTTAACAAAAATCTGTAGGTGGTGAGTTTTTAATGATAGAATTATAGAATAGCCTGAGTTGGAAGGGATTAACAAGGATCGAGTCCAACTCCTTTATTTATCCAGTGATATCAAATCACTTGGGGCTATACAAAGACCTTCTTCAGGGCCCAGCAAAAACAACGAGGATAGTAATTGCATCATTTTGAGACCAAACTTTGCACATGAACTGTGACTCAGGAGAGCTGTCCACGGGACAGCAATCTACGATGTTATTCATCATATTTCTTCTCCTTTTGCGTGGGGAGATGAAACCTGAGTTTGCCAGCTCTATGTTCTTTTCCCTAAACAATGAACTTTTCTGTGATCCTAAAGCAGAGCTTTAAGGGAATTACCTTGATATCTAACTCAATGTTTGTTTAGGATTAGGAGTTCCAAAAAGCTTGGCAAACAGAAGCCTCAATAGAAAGCAATTTTGCTAAAGCTTAATACACAATTCTGCACATCTCTCTCCTCGTTAGAAACCAGCCTATTTTTAGCTTAGCCTCAATTTCAAAAATTTTCCATTCAAGTTCTCCAGTGCAGAATTACACCTACAGTGCATTTTAACATAGTGGGCTTCACTGCTTGGGATAGTTTTAGATGTTTTGCAGTAACCTCTTACCCACAACATGCTCTTCTTCGCTGCCGTCCGGCTCGGTAGTTGCACACCCAGTGACGCAGCAGAACAGCAAGATAAAGGCTGAAGGTAAGGAACATCCCTTCTGTCTTCCTTTCATCTTCCCTGTGTAACATATAGAAGACAATACACACTTCAGTCAAATTCCTTGAGTGTTCTACAAAAGCCATGAGCAGGATGGAGAGTAAACAATTTCTAACTGCACAAGTACGTAGCATTACAATGTAAATAAAGGTGGTGATAGTTTGACATCATCTTGGCTCAATGGAAGCAGAAATATCTTCAAACTCTCACATTTGATGCTTAGATATATAGTAATAACTTCCAAACTTGGTGTGGCTCCCCTGAGTTCACTGGAATAAAAAAATTATCAAATATGTTTTCAGTTTTAGTTTTTGAAATGATGCGGGAAAGGGCAATTTTCTAGCACATTGTTTTCCTTAGAAGTAATCGTTGGCACAACTGTGACTCTTCATAAAGAAACTTGTAAATTATCCACAACCTGAACTGCCAAAGGATTAATTCCAAGTTTGTCCCTAGGCTCTCATTTTCTGTATTTGAGCTTTTCCAAACATGGCATCAAAACTCTCACTAGTTCAGCAAAATTCTATTTGAATTTGGGGTTTTTATCACTCAAACTGAGGCTTTGGTTCCTTCTTCCAGGAATCTCCAGAATGGAGATTTAGATTGCAAAATTTAGTAATCAGTTTTTAGTCCATCTTCCCATATTCTCAAAAGTTGGTTCCCAAGTAGAAGAAAAATCAGTCAGGCAGAAATGGAAATCCTCAGTAAGTTTCTATTTTTCATTTAAAGCTAGAATTTCATATCTCATGAGCTGCCACATGTAATTGTCACTGTGTGCTTACGAGGATAAATTACTGCATTTGTGCAGAAAACAAAAATCTTCCAAGGGTTCAGCATTCCTATTCTTCCACTCAACTCCTACATTTCCCTTCAAAGAAAGGGTGCCTTGTCAGCAGCAGGGCATCTCCATGCTTGGGTACGTTCCCCAGAGGAAAAACGTGGGCTGTATAACTGCGTATCTGCCTCACTGTGAAGTCAGCTGACCAAACACCACCTCCTTTATCCTGCTGCTAACCTTCCCAGAAGGTCAGACATTCCCAGAACACTGTGTCAGGTGGGGGTGGAGGTGGGATGAGTGGGGTAAAGGTTTTGCTAATAAAATGCTTAAATTCTTCTGTGGTTTAATTATTTCTTGTAAGTCCTACAGGAAGACTAAAATCCAAGATCAAGGTGAATTTGGCAATGCTTTTTCAATTAAAAACCTAAATCCTCTAGAAAAAAAAAAAACACCAAGTCTTCTGCCTGGATGTTCAGCTGCCCAGTAACAGAACTTTAAAGCTGTAAACCTCTTATGATACTGATATAACTGTCCTTTTTAATGCATCCTGGGGTTTTTTTTCATTTTATTTATATGGAAAGTACAATTCAAATAGTTCATCTGTGGCATGTGGCTCACTAAAGTGTCCGATGTACACATCTGTGAAGGACTGTCTGTCACAGGAAATGTTTCAAGTTCAAATAATTCGTGTTAAAGGGTCTGATTATTTGAGCCAAATTTTGAAAATTCTGAGAGTAAATAACAGCCCCTTCCTCCAGCAGGTTTCTAGCTTAGGACAGCCAGGAATCAGTCCAGCATTAACACTGGCTTTTCTCGACACCACAGTGTCATTAATGCATATTTCATGAAGACAATTCCTTAAGAACTGGCGCTCCACTGCTCCCAAACCACCTCCCTTTTAATGAGGTGTTTTTATATCTGTAACAGACAACAACAACGTTACTTGACAAAGGAGGTCGAAGGTCTGCGGGTAATAATTGGCACCAATTTATTTCCTGATCTAATTAAATACCTTCCTTTCTAAATAATGCAATTGGCTTCCCTCTGCCTGAAATACAGGTAGACCAGGCAGACAATAACCAAGGTAGCTCCCAAAACCAGATCCTCATTACCTGGTCTTGTAACTAGGCCATTTTGATCCTGGCACCTAAACACAGAAAGAAAAGGAAGCTCTCAAGAGTTTTTTTTTTTGCTAAAGGCAGAAAAGTACAAAACCTGGTGTCTTCTCCGTGCAGTTTGCAGCCTTTGGAGACAGACTTTTTATGTGTGTGTATATATATATATATGTACGTATATAATATTTTTTTTACTCAATAGTCTCTTCAACAACAATTTCTCTAGTCACCTGACTGTTTAGATGCAAACAATTTTTTCGGTGTCATCTATCGCTAACTGGAAAAAGCAAAATAAAAGCTAGCACTTCCCGCAGTAGCCAAAAAAAAGACATTCCTTGAAAATGGCAGAAAGTGACACTGTAATGTCTGTAAAAATGACTCATTCACACTGACAGCCCAGGAAGTTGAAACACAGACACACACACACACAGAAAAATTTAGAAAAAGACAAAGGAAAAGCAAAGTATATAATTGAATAGAGGAATTAATAGCATGAGATGGGATGTGCGTAGTCAGAGGTCAAATTTAGCACAGCCTAAAACTAAGGATTAAAAGGCCTAATTAGACAGGATTATAACACCTCTGATATAAAAGCAGAGTTTTTTCAGTCCACTGTACTTCAGAGGCATTATATTTGCCCTATGATATCTTGTACTACCTCCTAGGACTTGTGTGACAGATTTAATTAGACCTATCTGTAGCACTGTCTCCCAGCTGGCAGAGTCAGCCTGTTCCCTTAAAAAGGATTTCATTCCATGTGTTGTTTTGCTGCTGCTTGCAAATGGCATGTTTTTCATTTCCTCTGCACTAAATAGGAAGAATGAATCGAGCGTGAATTCCGTCACCTCTGCTCTGATGTAAAGGGAGCACGGAATGATGACACCTGCCCAGCTTTGCAAGTCCCAGAGTCAGTGCTGGGCTGTCAATTAAACTGATTCCCACCGGGGTCACCGGAGCCTTGCACTGTCACAGCAACTCAATAAAAGGGGAGGCAGCGCACTGGGAATCATCAGCACGCAAACACTACTGATTGAAAGCAAAAGCTATCAAAATTCCACCCCCCCTCTCCAACTTACCTCCCTTCTGTGCCCTGCAGTGGCAGCTCTAGTAGTCTGTATCACTCCTGACACCACAGACTCCATCTGATTCATCCAAGAGCTTCAAATTTGCCTCTTGTTACGAGAGAGAATTTTGGTTGGTTACCTACCTCTCATCATGTAACATAAATGCTTTGCTGCTGCTGCACTATTTCAGTCTCTTAAATTCCCAAGTGAAAACTGGGAAGTAAAGGGAAAATTTAGAAAAACAAATTTCTTCATTAGAATTTATGCTGAAAAGCTGTATGACCTGGTGTCATTGTGTCAGATGTAAACTCCCACTTTGGCCCTGCTTTCATTAAAGCTGCAAATCCTGCTTTTCAACCATACCTGATAAATTAATTGAAAAGGAAACCTTGATATGTTTCAAAATGAAAATGAAAATAAATAAATTAATAAGCCTGCCACAAGAGCTTCCTTCTCTTTTTCACATGCCTGTGCACCTCTCTTGCCTTTTCACTTTCCTTTGTCAACTCCTTTCACTCCTGCTTTTAAACTAGTTTCCATTTTCCCAGCTTAGCTCCGGAACCTATTTAATCCCTTTGCCTAGTCGGCTCACACCTGGCACCAGGTACTTTTGCCATCCTGTCTCCACTCTACTTCTCTTGTGACACAGGTCCAGACTTCAACTTCCTCCTCCACTGAGTTCTCCTTCACTCACCTGGCTCAGTCAGGCCTCCCATCCATGATATCCATCATCCAAGACCTGGGAAGTGGATATATCCCAGGAGGCAGAGCTATAGTGAGATTATACCTCAGCAACAGAAGCCCGCGACCAATTTTCCTCACTCTCTGATCATGCAGTGCAGAGCGCCTGATGCAACAGTCCCAGTGGATTATAAACTCTGGAATTAAGGCTGATTTATTAAATAGCTTCACTTTTCACAGGAACACTGGATTTGCCCAAGTCAAATCATATAACTAGCCCATTTTCATTGTGATACACCTTTCAACGGGGAAAAGAAGTATTTTGCTCCTACCAAAATATTTTTGCATGTGTACTAAAGCAAATTAGTTTTAGGTGATTCCAGAAATCTTATAAAGCAAAACAACAAAACCATTACACTCAAACCTGCACCTGCTTGTAGCAAAAATACTGGTCATCTAATCCTATTTTCAAACAGGGAATGCCTTCAGCATCTTAATAGCCACTCTCAGAGCATAAAATCCACACACAAACCAAACAAGCAGCAATATTAGTTACATACTAGCTTTATAAATTCTCTAATCTGTTTTTTGGGGTTTTTTTCCTAGCAGTTTGGACTGGAAGACAACAGTATATGTGTTCAAATCTCAGCTGTGCTCGTTGATAAATAGACATGTATTTAGAGGTCAGTAAACTTACCAGGACCTGCTTTTTTAAAGGAGAGAGTAATTTCAGAGCTGTGTATTTGTTAACCCAGTTGAGTGTGATTTCCCATTGCACACACAACAGAAATACTATTCCCTTTCGCTGAAGTGAAGCTGTCAGATACTGAAAATACAACAGGCAGGCACAGGAAGAAGCTGCCGGCCTCAGTAACGCCTCCTGTGACTGCTTTTGGCCGTGCCCATTAACCTTTCATAACCTCACCACCACAGACATCACATTTTGCACACATACCAAAGTCCACACTGCAAGTTTCCTTGCTCTGTCAAGCCAGCTCAGCTCACTTTGTCTATCTTTCCAGCTGGAGACGCCACAGATACTTTTACTGCAATGGATGAGCTTTGGATCATCCCACAGGTTAGAAATGCTGAAAATGCCTTCCACGGCAACACCCCCGCGTTTGGACTGCCCGAGATGGCACCCTAAAGTCACTTAAACCAACATAAAACAACACTGCCACAGAAAAGAAGGGTCGTACTCCTTTCACCTCCCACCATAGTACAGGTCAGGTTATTTTGGTGGCAGTGCAAGCCTCTGTGCACCTTAGAGCATTCATCCAATGGCTCTCACAGCACAGAAAATTTCAGCCTCAACTTTCCACACTAATTTTCTCCGACTGATGAAAGTAGAAATCATTGTCCAACACTTCATTATGCTACAGACTCCACAAATGTAAAGCAAAAAGATTACTTCTCAAAGTAGAAAATGTTTACAGAAAACGCCAATACACTTCAGCAGACTTTTCCAGGAGTTCATAAAAACAGCACCAACTAAGTATTTCCTTTATATAATATTTGTATTTCTAACTGACTTGCTGCAATTGGTCTTTTTGAGATAGTTATTTTAAAACTGGTTCTTTTGGAATGTTCTATTTTCTGAAGGAAAGTTTTACTTTCTTGTGTTCAATACATGCAGCCTGGAGCAGCGCACCCAAATGCCTAGTTCTCATTTTTCACTGAACAGTAAATCTAATTACCCAGTTAATTTCAGAGGTATACTCAGGTATGAAAGGCACACATCAGCAAAGAGGGCAACAGTACTGAAGAAGGGCGATGAACAGCTGTATTAACAGCAAAAAACCAGGAAATAATTAAGAAATCAAACAAAGGAGTTGGGAGAGAAAATTTAAAGGACTGAAACCAAGTCTGTTTTGCTGTTAAACAACTATGGGAGGAAAGGAATGATACAATTCCCCATATGGTTTTGCTTCACTCTGTCCCCAGGGGAACTCTGTCTCTATTGTAAAGCTAAACCGGTTTCATAAGAGAAACATACAGAAGTAGGTATTTTGTCCCTGTTCTTTATGTCAGTTCTCCCCAGTTTCAGTGCAAAGAAAAGGTTTAGATATGAAGACCCCATCAGCCTCTCCTAGTTCTTAGAGGGAAAATAGGATTGTTCAGAATGTAGCCCAAACAAAGGACAGTAGTAAGTACTAGAATGTGACAGATTTTAAACACTTTGCTCCACAACTGTGAGGCATGAGAGTCATGTAATTCTCTAGTTTTACCGATTTTTTTTAATAAAATTTTTTTTTCTTCTTCCTATACATATGCTTTCAGTCCCTCTGGCAGAAAGTACTGAATGCCCACCAGCAAAATCATGGCAGTCACAAAGCACTTCCAGCAGTTGCCATTTTGTGTTAAAATGCAAAAGAAAGTCATTGCCAGAATCACCCTTTTCAAGTAAATCTAGAAGTGATGGTGTCAGTATCTCTTTTTTTTTCCAGTGGTGATTTAATATTCATGTTTTCAGAAACAATCCTAATCCCATTGATATATCAGGGAGAGCAATCTATGTTTTCTGCCCTATAAGTAATCCAAGACCCACAGAATCAGGATAGCATAAAAGATATCACTTTTCCTGAACTGGAGAACACCTGGGTGCTCCTGTCTGCTCCTGTTCATGCACTTGGAAGGGTTATTTGAGACACATAGAAACAGTCCTTGAAGCTAGAACGGGAGCCCAGTAATTCTCCTTCTCTAACCATGGGTCTGGTCTAACTGGACATGGGATATCAGACTCACCAAAGGCTCTAGGCCCTAAAATAGATACTAAAGATTTATGAGTTTTTATCACTAAGCTTTCCAAACTACTCTGCAGCGAGATTAAGGATAAACTCAATGTCATTACTTGTTCTATCGTTCCTGAGTCAAGAACATAAAACTGTAACTTAGTTATTCTGCATTTAGAATATTAACTAGATGAGTAACAACTGAGTGTTCATGAGCAATATTGGTAAATGTGGGCACTGCAGTAAACGGCTAAATGCACTTTAAAGGTCATGTAGCTGCACCAGATAAATACATTAAAACTCGAAATTACAAACTATGAAATCCACAATGTAAGGATGAACATAAAGGTTACAAAGCACACTCGGAGACTTTCCAGCATAAAAGTTACAAAGTTTTCAAATAAATGGATTTATCAAGCACTTATTCCCATGGCTGCTTTTTAATTAACCCTTTCACGTGGGACATTATTTGACCCACGTGAAATTTGGAGAGAAGGCCAGAGCAGAATGTGTTTTAATCACCTTGACCGCCTCAGCATGGTTCTGTGCATACATTACACACAAAGTAAACTTGATTATATCTCTCAAATTCAGCTTAAAGAATAATGCAGAGAAATTTACTGTGGATATAGACACTTGCTGCCTTCACTGACAGTCATAAACTCTGTCCTAGTAGAATTAAATGATGACAGAAGGTTACAAAGAGAAAAGGCTGACAGTTTTTCCCAAGTAGGTGCCTGGCAACTCCTCCAGCACGCCTTTGCTCTCCGTATCTGTCCTGACAGCTGTGCTTCCTGCCTTTGCCTCTATCCATAAGACATTCAGGAAGGAAGGTTTGTATCTTTACATGTTTCCCATGAAAGGACTTGGGTGACTAATGCCTAGAGTACTGAGTCACACTGACTGTTCCCATACGTAGTCCACCCATCCAAATTGTTATTGTTCTCCCTACTCCTCTTTTCCCATTATCACAGGCCTTTTCCTCATTTAAATTGTATTTATAGTTTCTAAGGTATTAGCAAAGTTTAGCAGTATTTTTTTTTTAATAGAGGCAAGTATCACTGTTTTGCTTCACACAGTTCCTAGAAATGAAGTCTATGTCACTTCTGCCAAGTAAAATATTACAAAAGTCACCAACAATATTCTGGTTTTTGTGGGGTGGGAGGTGGTGCGTTTGTTACGCTGACACCACTGTAAGACTCATTCACTACCCTGACTGTTTAAGGGCTTTTAGTTTCCTGAGAATTCCAAGATACACTGTGAGTGAAAATTGGCTTATGTGTCATCAGCTTAATTTGACTGTCCTAAAATGTTCTTGTACTTCTCCTAAAATATTAATTGCTTCAGATGTTATATGCCCTACAAGGATTTGAAAGCCTGACCGACCACTCTGCTGAATCAAGCCTCCCTTAGAGCAACTGCAGTGGAGAATCGCTTTAAAAAACAAGAGCTTTTCTTCAAACTCGAGCTATTGATCAGAACTAACTTTTTCACCTTTAGGAGTGCTTCTTTTCAAAGAACTCTCTCGGAGCTCAAAATACCGTAGTCTGAGATTCTGGCAGCCAAATATTAGTTGTATTATTAATCACAGAAGTTATTCATTGTCCTACTGTTTCAAGTTTACAGAGGGAAAAAGTCTCCCTTTTTGCAGCACTCATTGCTGGACTTTGAATCTAAACATCTGACTCCTGCATCTACCACATTCTAAAGAAAACACACACCAGTAGGTACTTCTTTCTGCCAGCTAAAGACAAAAAAGGGTTGCTCATTTAAAACCGAAAGTCTCTTAAAAAGTACTCACCGAACTCCTAGCAACAGTTCTTGAAGAAAGAAGGAATTCCTGAATCGGAGCTGGATATGATCCTCCCCTACTAATTCACGTTAAGGGGTGTGGTGTAAAGCTACAAAGGCACGATTGCAACCTGATCTTCCCAGAGCAGGCTCCTGCCCCGGGATCGCTCGGCTCGTGGCCGTTCTTGCTCTTCGCAGAGCACACGGGCTCTCTCCGGGTAAAAGTCAGAAATCTGCTGCAGCGGCAGGAGCGCTTCCTGTTTAAAGCTTTCTCATCTGCCCGCAGTACAGAGCAACGAGCTAAAATGGGCTACATCTTTAACGAATGAGAGCTGTGTGGGGTAATCTATGCATTTGTACCTTGCAGGCTTTGGTGGGGCTCATGAACGTGCCGTATTCATTGTCCATTTAAGAGAGATACACTGTTGTTTTTTGTCTGTTTGTTTTTAAATGAAGCCTTGCTGTTTACTCTGCACCCGGGCTGCATTCATCGCGGTGTCTGGAGCTTGTACTGCTCTGCCTCCAGCTAGAACGTGCCATCCTATTTACAAATCACAGCACTATGTGCTAAAACCAACGTTTGGTGTCAGTAAGAGCACCATGGCTGAAGATAGGGATGGGGACTCTAGACACCCTCTCTAAGACCTCATAAATCGTGGATGCAGAGGCAGATGCCCAGAGTCTTAGTCTTCGAAACACAGGATGAGAATTTCCAAGGTGATGAATTAAACAATAACAGAGAGAGAAATAAGAGCTGAAGAACAGTAACTCACACAGTCAGGAGCTGTAACTCATTCCAATTACTTTTAGGCAAAGACCAACAGGTAGTTGAATCACTTTAATTGAATATTTATATTCACCTGTTCATCACCATCCTGAAACAGAGTGGAGGTTTCTCATGTTCAGTTAAGGGGTTAACTCCCTCTGACACAAACAGAAGTGCTCCTGGCAACTCCTTAGATCTCCTGTCTTGCTCTGACTGTAAAAACATCTGTGATACTTTTCAGGGCAAAGCCAGTAGTCAGCTGAGACTACTGACTATTAACTGGGTCAACAATCAAATGGATTAACTGTCCTAAAATGGATAAGAAGAACTCACAAAGTAAAGGGTGGGGGTGGGGTCCTACCATACAGTTACTAATTAGCAACTCAGATGAAGCAAGAGGCAACACAGCTCAGGCGCTCAGTGGAATGGAAATGGTCAGGCTGTCATTTTTGTGGCACCAAGACTCTGAAAAACATAGTGGGCCCACGAGTTAAGAATTAGTATTTCTCCGAGGGTCACAAGGCAGACAGTCCAAAACAGATGCACGGAAATTACACCACGATTTAAAGACAGCTCAGTCTGTGTGTTTACAAGAGACACCAAAAACACTAGATTTAAAAAAAATTACATACTTCTTCACTATGATTTTCTTGGAACGCAGCTATGTGGATGAACACCCATCTATCTGGATAGTTTCAAACTTGCTCTACTTCACAATTCATTTACAAATGAGCTGCCTGATTTTTAATCATACTGAATGCTGAATGGTGTGAATTTACGAGTCCATGCAAATATATTCCAAGTCTAGGGACTGGACCTGGTCATAATCTGAAGGGAGATTTTTTGGTTTCAATGAGAAATATTTTTTTTTTAACGAATAGACAAGAGAGAATTTTCACAATTTGCAACACAATGTGCTAGCATCAGTCCTTCTTTTCTCACAAGATCTTGCTCAAGTCACTCAGATTTGGTGTGCAAAACCACAAAGTAGTTCTGAAAGGAATAGTCCACAGAGACATGAAAAAAAATAGAAAAAGCTACAGTTTAAAATATATTTGTTATCTTAAGGTCAAATAAGTTGAGACTCACACTTAAAGAAAAGTACTTTGGGGAACACGTAAAAGAATGAAACTCTGATTAATATTAGACTAAGAAATCTTTAGTAAATAATAATATAATAGTAAAAATGCCACCATGTGCACAGTGAACACATATTCAAAAGAAAATTTCAAAGGAAATTATTTCATTTTCAGATTAATAGTTTTGCTTTCTACTCTATTGTCTCTTCAGTTCCCACGTGCAGTCCTCCTAATTTAGTTGTCAGAAGGGTCTCTGGACTCCTTTGCATTATAACTACAACAGAAAGGCCTTCAGTTGAAACTGAAATCAGACTTTGAAGATGGAAACGATGCTCTTTTGAACCTTTAGTAGGATCAAAGAATTCCATTCAGCTATGACCTGGCCTAGACAATCACACTGGCCTCTGGCTTGTCCTGATACTTGCTGATAGCTTAAGACAGTTGTCAACAGTTAAATGTTCACAGTGGAAAAAGTCCCCACAGTTCTGAAAAGCAGGTTTTGTTCCTTTCTAGAAGGGGCTTTCGGGATGAGCAGATGAAATTTGTGAGCTCTAAAAACTAGTCAATGAGGAACACTTTTCTAAGGTCCTATGGGAATCTAGAAACCTCTCAAAAAGCATAACTTGCAAATCACAAAACTCACCAACCTACTTTTTTCCTTAAGAGATCATCTAATTGTTGTTATTTTCTTTAGGCTTTGTTCCTGTTCTGAAGAACCCA
Source organism: Oxyruncus cristatus (assembly GCA_013399855.1). NCBI lineage: Eukaryota > Metazoa > Chordata > Aves > Passeriformes > Cotingidae > Oxyruncus > Oxyruncus cristatus. Next base: position 741,260 of record VXAY01002457.1, on the reverse strand, counting down.
AGAATCCTTACTAGAGGGATTTTCAGCCTTTGGGTATGTGACATTATCATTACATTCTCTCTTCATGTTTATTTATACCCTGTACTACAGGAATCACTTGCCAACACTAAGATTACAGTTCAGAACTTTACCACTTCACACTAATTCTGAGGTTGACCCAGAGAGCCAAGCTCTGGCCAATTATGCAAGAGTAGGAACTGCAACACTATTGAATGAGTGTGGGAAAGGACCATTTCCAGCACAAACATCAGCAGGCCAGCCACCGAATTGCCCTTGGTTGTCATGGATTGCACTGCCGTGCAGCAGGAGCAGTGCAAGGCTGATATTCCAGCCCCCTTTACGAGCCGCTTTCTGCTGGCCTATTTTGAAACGACTCAGATTTGACAGTCAAAGGAAAGTTCAGAGGGCATTTAAATTATTCTTCTTCTACAGACAGAACAGCTTTACTCAGGGATTACAGCCCCAGAACACCACAGACAGAAAAGGCAGAAAAGTGGGGCAGATAGTGGGGCAGAAAAGGCCCATCAGGAAGGTCTGAAAGAAGAAAGACAGGATCAGAGCTGCTGAATACATTCTGGATCATACCTATCACTGGGAACTCCCATAAAGAAATTTGACATGTATCCAGCTCCATTTTTTCACAACTGCTATTCCTCACTATGTATCTACAAGCAGATATATCCAAAAGTACACATAAAGTAAACTAAAACATAGATGCCATGAAAAAAAATCACCTGTACAACTCTTGCAGTACTCAGTACTCAGCTCTGAAGAGTTCAAAGCTGAGATGATTAGATTTTAGCCTTCTGACAGTATGTAGAATTCCTACCCACAAACTGGGAGATCAGGGAATTTAAAAGGAAAAAAAAAAAGAGGGAAGCTTTATGTGAGAGGTCAACATCATTAGAACCTGATGAACAGACAGACACTGACTGAAAAGACACACCACCAGTTACCATCTGACCACAGGAAAAACCATTCTACTCCATGTTGTCAGCTGGTAGCTCTCACTGTGAAGCTTCTTCTGGTGACAGCTCCACTTTCTCCTACCAGCAAAACCAGGAGAGAATGTGCCATCCCAGAAAACCCCCCTAGCCTGGGGCTCTGTCTTGACTACTGGCCTGCAGAAGGTAGGCAAGGATAGCAACAGGAAAGGTCTTAGTGTTGGAAAAACGCTTACGACCCACAGCTAAAAAACAACTGACTCTTCTCTGAGTCACACCAGCATGGCAAGCTTTTACTGGTGTTACACTGGGAGCACTGCTAGTGCCAGCAAGACACCAGGAAAATGGAAGCTAAGAGCTAATAACTAACCTGATGTCTTCAGAGGACTGGGGCAGAGTCACTGTCTCCTGGAGTGTCTGACATCAGTTTGGGTTGGTGTTCATGTTGACTGAGAGGGATGGAGGAAAAGACAGTAAACTTCAAATTCAAATTTTCTTCTACTGTTCATCTTTATTTGCATGAAGTTGATGGGGTTTAGGAGAATATGTTATACTTCACCATAGTGCTAAATACCTGGTGCTCAGAAATTAAAATGATGCAGAAATGCCCAATCTTGTTACTGTACCAGAACAGAGATGAGGCGACACAAAATCATATGTTAAGTTTTGTGTGTACATGTATATAATACAATTATTTTTTGAAGCTCTATCATTCCTGAAGTAAGACTTACTATGTCACATAGTTGAAAAAACACAAAAGCTGACATAAGCTGCTCCTCACAAATGCCTCTCTCTCTCTCTCTGTGAAGGTGTGACATCGTTCGGGCTTTAACAACACAAACGTCTGTGATGTCTTGTTGCCCTCTAGTGATGCCACTTCATCTTCCTACTGCTTAGTTCTTTGGAGCTTTCCAGAGAGCTAAGAGCAGTCCGTCTCCTGGCTTCTACAAACTAAATCATACCTTAATTCTTCTACTTGGGGCTTGAGCTGGATGAAAAAAAGAATGGGCATTTCTGAATCCTCCTAAGGAACCAGATAACAAGCTTACAGGAAAAATATCACTGGCACAGCTGGCTTAGCCCCGTGAGCTTAAAGTCAGAGCTGAGATGTGGCACTCACTGTCACCATACACTGCAGATATTCCTGAGGGCTTTCTCCTCAGCACAGACACTAATCATCTCACAGTGCAAGGCTGCTGCCCCTGAATTTCTGAAAGCTCTGGAAGTTGCTGTTTTCCCTGTGCAGTGACACACCACAGCAAAAGCTTACAGGAGAGTACAGTCAGCTACCCTTCACAGACTCCACGTTTGCACTATTAGTAGTCAGTTTTGTAGTGAAATGTTACATTATCTTAAAATGAGCTGATCTTTTTGAGGCTACTGAAGTATATGTCTGCTTTTCCAGCTAAGGCCATCGACATGTTGATGACATACAGAACCCTAACAAGGTTCTAAAAGAGGAACTTAGCTTAAGCTCCTTCTAGTACAACTTCTACAAATGGTTTTATTACTGTTTCATACCTGTTGTATTATTTGTATTGTGGTTTTTATAACATTTAATATTTAAACCCCAAGTAAAATACAAGAACGGAAGTGAAAGTGAAGGACTGTTCCTAGTGAAAGAAAGATCAGAACCCAGCAGCTGGCACTTGAAAACCTGTCTTTATAAATCACAGCTCTGTCCTCCCTTATTGTTTTTCCTTCCTGTAACTTCTCATTCTTATTTAAAAACCATGGCTACCTCGAGTGTTTTCTAAACACTGAAATGGAAACGACCAAAGAGGGTGACTATTGTTGCTGAAAGCAGAATGCTGAGTGAGGAATGAGTGAGGAAACTCTAAAATCACAGGCTTTATTTCTGCCCTCACTTCAAAGGTAGTAATACCTATGAGTAAAGGCAGAACATTACTGAAGTTGACTGATGGAAATGCAGGAACATTTTTAAAAGGGGAGGGAATCTTCAAGCCCCTCAGGCATCTGCCTTTCTGATTTGCCCAGTTCTCTTATGCTGAGCAACCGGTTCTCCTGAAATGAGACTTCTGTTTTGCTTAGCAGAAGTACACAGGTCCGGCAGTCAGCTGATGCTGCTATTCATGTTCCTGAACAAGCTGGGATTCTTAAAGTTTCCTTCCATCAAAACCAAGATTTAAAAAAGAAAAAAAAAAAAAAAAAAGAGAAAAAAAAAAGAGAGAAAAAAAAAGGAGCCTTCCTTTTATTTTAAAAATTATTCTTTTCTTTAAGCAGAACACTTCCATCTGATAGAAACGCAGTATTTGCATACTAGTAGAAGGCGACATTGCTTTGTGGATACCAGATTAAGCAGGGGTTAAATACCCAGCATATCCAGTAATCTGAAAACCACTCAGAACAGGCAGGAGGAGGCAATGCAACCATGACTAAGGCTTAAATCTTAATTCTCTTCTTTTCCTGTATCACTATGAAACTATTGCCTCTTGCCAAGGGACAGATGTGACAAACTTGCGCATTTCTTGTTTTAATCTGGGTAGTTGTTCCCTTTCCAATATTTTAATCTCCTTTTCTGTGCATTTCTTTTTGCTTATGAGCTTCCGTAACTTCTACACTCTTTTTTTTTTTTTTTTTAATTCATCAATTTCTTAAGAGTAAAAAAGTGGGCTACTCGGGGCATGCCTTGAAGTTGAAACCCTAAAGAATTAGTTCCTATCACTTCCATTTTGAAAAGCCCAGAGATAAGCTACTTCTGCAGTACTATTACAGGAATCAGAAAGTACAGAGCATATTATGTGACATTTTGAATAACATGGAGATTTCATGACTCAGATCCAATGAAAGAAATAGCTGAGAAAGTAGGGGGTCAGGTCAGAACCAGATGCCACTTATATTTAGAGCCAGAAGCTATATGAGGTGTGAATGTCTTTATAAAACTCGCAGTGCCTTCAAGCAAAACAGAATAAGGGATGTCTTATCTCAAAACAGTATGTGTTTTGTTTCCTTCCCTACAAAAGGCAGGTTTCTTATTTGTTTTTGGTCTTATTATTTGAAAGAACTTTCCATCATAGGGCTGCATTTAGATGTGAGGTAGATCATATCTGAAGCAAAATATGCTAGAAAAGTACTACCTGCTGAATTTTGTTTTGTTAAATAGAAAAGGTGGTGTGCATAGGCTCATCAAACAAATTGCCTCACTGGACAAAGCACTTGTTTTAAAGTAATATATTCCTTACTTGGCTCATAAACATCTACTTTGGAAACAGATACGGGTTAATGAAACATCTATATAATTTTTCTGGGTTAGTTATTTATCATGCTTTCTTTGTCCTGTGGTGTCTGATTGTCCTCTCAACGAGTCCAGGGTTTCACTAATGATCCCTTCCCATCCATCCTCTTAATGATCCCTTTAGTCCTCCTTCCAAATGCAGATCGAGTCCAGGACTAACCGGCTTAGTCACTGGATGTCACTGTTGCAGCACTAAGAGCTTCGGAGTTTTATCTGGAAACAGCAAGCAAGGAACTTGTATGTATTTTATTCTTTCATTCTTATTAAAGGTTTGTATTCCTGCTCATGTTGAAGTCAGTGAGAGTTTTATTATAGGTCAAATATTTAGAAGTATTTAGTCTTGAGGATAATTTATGCTTTCATAAATTAGGAGAAGGTATTTCATTTAAGTTTTAGAACTCTTTGTATTTTAAAGTGTGACCTTTCTTAGTTTTTTTGTTTCTACTGCTTTGATAAGAATTTTATTTCTGAATATCTTTTTACGTATGCACAGTGTGCATAATTCTGTAATTACATGTATACACACATGTATTGATACATATATATATACACCAGAGCCAGAATGATATACATATCTATGAATATGTATACATTGGCATAATTCAAATTTGCATGAATACGTATACACTGACATAATATTTCCCTAAAAATTCCAAAATAATTTTTTGGTAGGTTCGTGTAAGCTACAAATTCAAATGATTAACTCTTGCAAAAATAAAATACCCACCCTTTGTCTTAACAAGCCTGAGATTAAGCTAGGCAGAGCAAGAAACACCACTCCACATGTTCAGAATTTTTAAAATTAAATCATTTATATAAGAATGTAAGTAGCTTATGAAGGCAGAGCCTTTTTACAGGTTTGGGTTTTTTTCCCCCCAGAATCCCTTAAAATGCATTACATCAGCACCAAAATTATCAATTAGAAGTATACTATGACAGTACTATTAAACTGTTTCTAACTCTCGTTTAAATGAAACAAAATGAAATTAACTGGAAGATGGGGTTAGATTGGGAAGCAATTTATAAGCAGAATTTCCCATTCTCTGGACTTTTTACTGATTTCTCAGAAAGTGTGAGCATGCCTGCATATCCTTTATCTTGACAAAGGATGAATAGAAGTGAAAGGCATTTCCCTGTGGTGAATTTGACTGGGGTACACTAGTTAGAGATGCTCCTCAAAACAGAACCCAGGCCCTCTTCAGCGTCATTTTGTGGTTTTTATTTTTGTTTGTTTGGTTGGTTGGGTTTTTTTAATGCCAGCTTGTTACAGGCTGAAGCCTCCTCTGTGGGGTGGCTGCTGAATAAATAAAGCACAGGAGATGCACAAACCGTGCCATAAGGAACAGCAACAGGAGTTTCACAATGTGCTATCAGAAAAGTATTTTAAGGGTAGGAGTGAGATGGCAGCTGAGGACACCACCATCTGCTGCCAGTTCTGGGGAGCCTGAGCAGGCGGAAAGCCACATTTCCCGGCAGACACTCCAGACCTGGACCGAGCCCCCGGCCCCGGCTGCTGCAGGGCCACCCCTGCTGCCTCCTGCTCCCCGCACCTCCACGCCGTGCCCTCCTGGAGAGGCTCCCAGCAGCCCTGCCCCGCTGGTCATCTCTGCCCCGTCACCCGCTGATCCCAGCGTCTGCCCCAGACACAGGAAGGCAATCCAAGCACACAAACAGGAAAGCTGCTTCCCAACCTGCTAAAAGAGCAAACAGAGCCTTCCCAGCAACTACTGTGATAAAAACCTGCGCTTCCTGGGGCTGGCTGCTTCCTCACCCACCCACTGACTTGCAGCCTGCCAGGTGGTGATTTGAGGAGGAAAAGGCTTCTCTAGGAATTACAGAGAGGGCAAAAGTTGTTTGGGAAACACCACGTAAACTTTGGCTCTTTTCGGTTGCTATCCAGTATCTAAGACGGTATCTCTAAGCAAAACAACTCTTTAAGTGTTTCCCTAAGAAGTCATCAGACAACTAAACCCAGGCAGTTGTTCCTGCGGCAGTTATTGCTGTGCACTTGCTTACTAGGGAGCAGAGGACAATTATTTACACAGCGTTCATAACTCTTAGAACAATTGCCTGCCCTTTACCACTTTCCTGCTCTCCAAGAAAACTGGGAACGATTTGTGTTTTGCAGATGACAGAGCACTAATCCATCTTCAGCAAAGCTTATGCTGCCTAGCAGTGAGAAAAAGAATCTTATTCTTTCCGTATTATTACTACCCTTTTTTTTTTTTTTTCTTTCTCTCTGGTAGTAGAGAGTAGGTAATAAATAATTAGCGGATTAGACACACATAGGAAATCTAAACACTCGTCTGTACTTCAGGAAAACAAGAAGTACTGGCTTAAAACTGAAAAAAAAAAAAGCATGTTTGAAGTCCTGCACCATCCTGTTTCAAAACTAATCAATCAAGACAAGACTATGCCAAACATTTAATGCTTTATACACTACGGTACTGAAACTCTTGACACAATACTAAGAAGGCACGTGCCACAGGTCCTGTGAGACTCTCCAGGTGGGAGACTCCTTTCAAACTCAGTAGGTAAGAGCCACCTCAGACGACTGATAGGCATCAAATCAGTCACTGGTAGCATCATTTGCTCCTTTCTTTAGTAGCAAAGTTACTCCAACAAACATGCTGGATTCAAAACACCTCTTACGTGCAACGGTTTCATGGCACGCCCACAAAGCAACAAAACCCCAAACCAGATGCTTGGCAAGACTGCCTGTCTCAGGAGGCAGAAAACGGAACATAACGCCTTTCACAAGAGTTTTGCATTTGGGCTTGATCATTTCAAAGTGAAGAGTAAACATCTGGAACACTGACCCGCCAAAATCGCTTCAGTGTGTGTCCAACTCTAAACACAGAAGTAACAACACTGGAATATGAAAGTACTTTTAAAAGGAGAAAAACACATAACAGGTTGCTATGGAAAAATGTACTTACTGCTGCGTTCTTGTCTCATCCAGCAAGTGCAGACATGTTGGTCTGGTCAGTAACTGGATGAATGAATCAATTTAAACTATACCCACAATAGTTCTTTAATAGAAATGAATTAAAGACAGTTCACGTGAAAGATTTACTCAGATTGCTACCAGAGGACAAGTCAGATAGGAAACTGAGAGTGTAATCTGTGGAAGACTGACAACAATCCTGCTTCACTCATTAGAAAAAATACAGTATTTGTAGGTGCTTTGTGGGTGCCAAGTACATCCTTAGAAAAGCATAGTTTAACACAACTGTTCAGAATACTCACAGAAGTTGTGTTTACAATGTATGGAAAACTGTGCAGCTTTTATGGGAATATCCAAACAATTTCAGTACAATCCTAGCTTGCTGAGCGGCAAATTTTTAACTGGTGAGAATCTCTCACTGCAATATTCTCACCTTTGCTGAATTAGCCGATTTTAGTAAGAAAACAGGCGGAGAAGAAGGATTTTTCATAAAGCTCATGTGCTGTTGGTAAAAGCAGATTAAGAATTACTCTATATTTTCCTTTGATCCTCTGCAATACATTTCTAGCACTATCCAAATCTGCTCTAGGTTCTGGCAGAAGCCCGACAGCGTATTTCATTTCCTTGCAGCATGTGAGATAGCAGGGGTGATACCTTCTGCTTCCTTCCCTGACAGGGTGACACCGATTTGCCCAGAGCTCAGACACTGCGATACACACACCCTGCTCTCAGGCACCGGGTAACTCTTATAACAGACACACATAACCCTCATACAAACAGGTTACAATTGCTTACACTTGCATTTCAAAGAAGCTTTTGATACAAACTACTTGCAATAAGTCGAACACAGAAGCAGTTTCCTCTCGATGATAAAGGGCGAGCTGCAGGAAGGTTTCTCACAGAGTGCTCTGTTGGACCATATTCAACTAAAGATGTACAAATATTCTCCCTGACAGATTTTTTTTTCCTCCAATACTATTTTTACATTTTGTTGTTCATTGGAGAAATAGCTGATATATAGATACAATACACCTGTTTATGAGGGCTTTTCATCCTGCCTAGAAATTCACATAAAACTTAACCAAAAAAATTTTTCCTTCAAATACTTTTTAATCATAAAAAAAAAAACAACACACAAACAAAAAACCTGAAACCACTTATACAAAAATACTCTTATTATTTAAATAGAATAAGCAGCTTACTTTGAACCTATATGGAAAAGAAAGAGTGTTACTATTAGGTTGATTGAAAGCTTTTCAATTTCAAATATTTTGAGGGGTAGCTAGGTCTGTCTCTCCCACCCTCACCTTGCAATTCCGGAATACACAGGGATGTACAGATTTCAGCCAGGGGTGAAAAACTACGAGAAAAGCTAGATATTTAGAAACACAGACTCTGATTACCAGCTTCCTGTAACAAGGCTCTGTTCATTCAGTTGTTACTTCCAGTTTTATTTTACAAAATAAAGCAAGATCTCGTCCATTCTGCAAATGGGTCAGAATCTAAAGTGGGTTAGCAAAACAACCCACCCCTCTGTGTGATCCTCAAAGGAGAATATTTCAATTTAGCCTTTTTTAGCCACTATTTGCACCACAAGCAGACTTGTGCTGCTGAAATGGGACTCAGGGGGGCACATGAGTCTGGGAGATTGGCACATCTCAGGAGGTCAGTCCAGCAAAGGCGATGTTCACTAAGGAACCACAACGAATGGCTGAGCAAGACATTTGAGAAAAGTGGCAGAATAAATCAAGTGTGACATCAGAAGCTGACTGGCACTTCTTTTTGCTAAAGGTTACCAACCTCCAGCAATAAGAGCTTGGTTATATTCTAACACATCTGTCTTTACAAACTGAGGTGCAATTTTGATCTGTTTGCAGTCGATTACTACACGTGTCTGATGTCATGATTCTCTTTATGCATGTTGATCCTTGCATTTATATACGGTCGGGGTAAAATTCCCTAAACGTAAAAGGGTGCATCAGACACCAAATGTAAATTCTTTCAAGTCTGAAAGACTTCTGTTGACACATTAAATGCCCACTTCTGTACATGCAGTTGGGCGGTTTTGGGCTCTTGGACAGACTAGAAGTGCCAGGTGAGTAGTGGGAAAAGCATTGTTGTGAGACATTGAATTCAAAGAATTCAACAGACTCTCCTCTGGGCCACTGGAGAGGGCAGTGTCATGTGTACTCAGATATCACAGGCCTGTAGCCTAGGAAGGACTGTAAGAAATAACTTCTCTCCTTTTGTGTCCTTCGAAGGGAACCAGGTGATCTCTATTTGCATGTAGGCATGGAAATATTGTAAGTTCACTGCTCTGCCATTTCATGTATCAGCTCCACAAAATATGACTGATGAGTTAATCAGAAGTCTGACAAATGACAAAGTTCTCTCTTATTCTTTTTTTTTTCCTTACTGCTGAACTGACAAAAATAGAAGTATGGATGCTTTTACAAAGAGAGGCTTGAATAGGTTACAGACCAAGACTAAGGTGAGAATTGTTCATGCAGAGAAATGCAAGAAGAAAATGAAATTTTTCAGGACTTGCTCCATAGATGTAAAGTGTGATGTGTATACAGACAAAAGCATTGTTAGAATTCAAGATTTTTCTGTTAGTGTGATGAAGGGAATAGAAAGCGAGGACAAGTTTAACAGGAAAGCAAAGCTGAATGTTATTCAGAGTTATCGGGTGCTCATGAGAAAAACATAATTGGTAACATACGCAGAAGAACATATACAATTACAATTAACTGTTTCCAACATAGGCATCTTTGAGTTTACTATACAAATGTCTTTCTTAGTACAAAGTCCATTAGTTGAATTAGTGCTGTTGATCAGGATGCGAATTTGGGCCTTTTTTTTCCTTTCTTTTTTTTTTTTTTTGTTTGTTTTGTTTTGGTTTTTTTTTGTTGTTGTTTTTGGCTTTTTTTTGGAGGTTATGTCACCATTTTAGAAATAAATGAAGAGCATGGGCATTATGTCTTTTTTGTTCCATTTAAAACAGAAAGGCCTTGCTGGGTTTTGAACTGTGCTTTTTGGATACAAACAGTAAGCAGGTGGACAGGCCAGCTGGAAAACAGAAGGGTAAAAAAAAGAACAGAAAGAAATCATAATTGCCCTAAGCAAGAGATGTATTTATTTAAAGATGAATCCCTAGGGAGGTGTTCTAAGTATTTTTGGAAAAAAATATTCATGCTAAATTAGCTATCCCCTCAGTAAACAACGTTTTTTTTCTGAAACTAAAGTGCTTTTTGCTAAAAATAGCTCATTCACAGCATTAAAAGAAGGTCCTTTGATTTTTACAAATACTCACTTTTCTGACCAAAATCTCAGTCCCAAATATCCATGCTTTGCTTGCAAGAGACAGCAGGAAAATGATTAACCCAAATATCTGTGTGAATAATAGGCTACAAATTCTTCCCGTTTATGGAACTTAGGGGGCACTGGGTGATCAATTAAGTGATCTGTTGTCAATACCTTGCCTGGGCATGAGGCGTATCAAGTCTCCTGCGCTTAAAACGTTAATCATGGAAACAGTTTCTCAGTTATTTACTACGGCACCTTGGTAAAAAGAATGAAGCTTCACAACATTTCACTTGATTACTGATTTTTTCAGAATGGTTTGTGACTTCGGTGGTAGCTTTTACTACTGTCAAAAGAGGGAAGGTGACATTTCTTCCTTCGCTGTTGCCAACTTTACTCTTTATGCCTTTGAAATCAAAGAAAGTAAGCTCAGCTCTGTGATAACAAGCACGGCTGTGCAGAGTACAGTGAGCTTGGAGCTTCCCTCCCAGCTCCCAGATGGACCTTCCTGCTTTAAGCCAATGCCTGCAACCTGCATGGAAAGAAGCAATTTCCTTTTTATTTCAAAATGAACTTGAAAACACACAGTTTGCTCCGTGTAGCTTTACCATGAGGAAAAAAAAAACAAACAAACCAAAAACCCAAAACCCACCAAACACCCCAAACAAACAAACACCCCCCCCTCCCCAAAAAATACCCAAAAAAACAACCCCCCCACAAAAAACCAAAACACCAGCCCCCAACTGTTTTTTCCACCTATAGGTGATACAGCAAATATTCTAGATGTGTGGGACTGAGCAATGGCTGTAGAAAAAAAAGGCACTTCCACACTAAGTGTATTTTTGTCGAGTAAACATAGTATGAAGAACCACGCTGGGATCTGGTATTACAGGGGCTACTTGTGAGAACATCTCTTTTCCTCCAAAATAAGCAGAGTTTAAACAAAATGGAAAGCTGAATAATTACCGCCTCACAGCTGGAGATACTCCAACATCCTCCAGTAAATCTGCACGTGATTGGCCCTGGCAGATTTTGGAAGCGCACTGCTCAGAGAAGCAGTGTAACCACTGGAGGGCGAGGAAGTGTTCCCGAGGATTCGGCTACGTCAGTGTGTTATGCATCACAGTTTTGTAACACTAGTTCATTACTTTCCAATTCTTCATCTGCATATCCCATCCCTTCTTGGAATTGAACATATTAACCCAATTACATATTACCACGTAGAAACCCGTGAGGTAAAACCTAGAGTGCAAAATCTAGAGGTAAAACCTCTAGGCGTGGAGGTTCCTATTAATCCCAAAGTTTGAAGTTTGCAGAATCTCTAGCCACTATTTAGAACACGATGTTTTGGTATATCTCAGCAGACCTAAGCAGTAAGTAACTCACGGACTTGCTCTACTTAGAATTCTGGAGCACTCACAAATATATTGTGTGCTTTAAAAAGCTTCCTAGAGGAACTTCTCTATCTCTTCAGAAATAAAATGGTTACTCACTTGGTCACTATCAAAAGAAAGTTATATATGATTAATCTCTCTTATTCCTAAATTTGCCTCTGTGTTATTACTAAAGTGATCACAACACAATGCTTTCTACACAGAGTAGTCTCCTGTCTGAACAAATGCTTCTGATTACAAATACTTGATGTCTGGAATCTGCCACAGGAAATATGCAACATGTCATGACTGACTAAAAAACTAACGCAATTTGTAATTTGTGACTCTTAAAAGCACACAAACACACGCAAAATCTGCGTATGGAACAACCACTGGGTCTTCTGACACACCTTATTATCTACTCTGTTCAATCGCTAAAATTGCTTCAAATGAAGAAACAATCGTTTATTATTCTCACAGTAGGGAGTCCTACTGTACAGCATAAGAGGTTTTGTCTGCAATGTATTTTTTAGTAAAATTCCTCTTGTAAGACGGTGTTTGGCTCATTTAAACCCAAGAAAACTGAAGGAAAATTCTAAATGAACATCCCAGTTAATTGGGATATACCCCCTTTATGTCTTGCAGAATCGATCCACTCTGTTTGCCTGCATATTTTGTAGTTGACAAAGAGGCATTATTGTTCTGATTAAAAAGAAAAATATCATGGCAGAATTGCTTTTGCTAACTCTTCTTGCTGATAGCTTTGGATCTAAAGGACATGAGGAAATAAATACCTGAAAGAAGGAATCTTTTTCTATTTAATTTTGTGTGAGGTGCTCTGCTTATCCACGGCTGCTGCAGCATTAAAAGCAAAAATACCCCAGAAAACCTTGTATGACATAACCTATTTTCTTAGGAGAAGCAACAAATAAAAGATTTCACTCTATTTTCTACAATAAAAAGGTCAATGGTTGCCTCAATTCCTATTACTACCAACTCACTAAAAAGAGGTGATCAAGGAATAAGTTTTCTTAGTTGCTAAATCCTCGCCCTCCTACTGCACAGTCACTGCAATTTTTGACTAGTTTTTCTTCTCTCTATTTGTTCAGGTTTTTAAGTCTGAATTACAGCCATACAAGTTCCTTGTTTGGTGGTAAATCAGGTTTTACACTGAGTAAACTTCCAGAAAAGACAGATCTTTGCAATCACAGAAAAGAAAAAAAAAGAAACTGAAAGCCAAAAGCAGTTTTGCAGAAGTGCATCTTAAGAAGGAACAGACTAAGTGTGTCATTTAATTAGAATTCATTTTCAGTTCTTGATGTTGCTTGTTTTCAAAATGAGCTCTTTAAGTGTTCAACGCTTCCAGGGCTAATGCAAGGGGTTTTTAGAAACTGTGTATCAATTCAGGACTTCTGAATACCAGACCTAATTATGATTAACTTCTGCAAGATACAGTTAATGAACAAGTTATCGTAGATGGTAAAACAATATAAAGTTTTATGAGAGAAAACAGGAAAGAGAATAACTTGATATCAGTGTCAGTGTAAAGTATCCCCGGGGAATTAAGAAGATAACCCCTCAGCATTATCTGATGCTGAAAGGACAGAACAGGCCTGCTTTGCATGAACAGGATTTGAAGGTAATAACTGTACCACAGGCTTTCAATCAGCATGGAATATGCAAATTGAAGTCATTACTGAGCAGTTGTATTCCCAGACAAAACGTGATGCAAATGGAGCTGGTCTGAAGCAAGGCAAGTCAACTCTGTTGCTGTGCGGGGGGTGAGCCCGTGCACTGCTTTCTGCAAGTTAATGAGAAAGACCAACCTGATGGCCAAGGAATGAATTAACTTCTGAGCCCCACAGCTCTCAAGGAAAGTAAAAAAAGAGGCTCACAGTGATAATAGTCCTGGAAAACTTCAGCCGAGCTTTAGGAAATTTTCTATGTCATAGGAATAGTAGGTTGTTCGTTTCTACAAAATCCACAAGTCTATAAAATACACATTCCACTTCAGCAACACTGAGAAGAGAATTAGGGCCACTTTCCCCTACTGGTTATTTTTACAAAGCGTGTTTTGAACAATGCGCTCACATTGCCGGCTGGTTGTCAAAAGCCACATCCTTCACACACAACCAAGTGAAAGATAACTTTCCTTAGCTCTTTTCTGGATCTTTTACATAGTGTAAGCAGAGGATACTGTTAACTTCAACAGACATCACATTTATGAAGTAAAGTCTCTCCGGTTCTTGCCTGTCACCAGCAATGAGAGCAAACTCCTCTAATCACTGTTGCAGCAGCTTTGTTGGCTGAAAACCAACTTACACACTTTTATGATCAGAGAGAAGTATGTTTTAATTGCCAGGCATTTCATTGCAGATAACAAGTCTCAGTGACTATCAAACAGTGATTAGAGAAACAGCTTTGCTTGCCATGATCTATGAAAAGGGAAGGTAATGACAAATCCTGCTGCAATAGCGTTCCAGCTCACAGATGGAGAGGGTGGCTCCTAAAAGGCCAAAAGCCGTGACGAGTTCTACGACACAACTATCATTTTTCAAGCCTCATTCATGCCAAGACATTAAACCAGCAGCAGAACAGACTACTCTCTGGCCAAGGCTTCAACATTCCTCTTCCTCAGTCTTGGGCTGCAAGGTTTACAACATGGGCCTGATCCTGCACAGGCTCCCCACTGGGAGGTTTCCCACTCCACCCGCAGCAACATCTGTTCTTAACTAGGCACTGGAGAGTTTGAGGAAAAGAAGCACTTCTGGTTTGAGCTGGAAAAGTGTCAGATTCTTTCTGGAGAATAACATCCTTTTCTGTTCTTGGTGCTGGAGAGATAATTTAATTCCCCATTGCCACTGTGTCCTCAGTAAATGTTTCAGCTGTGTCAGACATACATATCTATTAAAAATAATAAATTAAAGAAACAAAAAGCCACAAGCAGCAGGGGCTTCTAATTCCTCTATTAGTTTTTAATTGTTTTATTCTTCTGCCTTTCTCAACTGTCTCTTCGGTACCTTTCCCAACCTGTTTTTTTCTGACAAGAGATCAAATAGTGATATTTTCAGCCGAAAGTTTTGTCCAAAGGGAAATATAAAGCACAACACAATATCTGCACTGTCCTACAGATATCTGCAGAAACAAATGATGTCTGTTATATAAAGCTGTAGGTACAGCTATTATAACTACATATCACTTACTACAAAACATGAAGTTCTGCCAGTGATGTTTCCCCATATCATCTGGCATCGGTTTTGTTCATTATCCTAAAAGGGACAATTCCTTCTCTAGTTCTGTACTTCTACTGAGTACAGCACTGACCAGACAGAAGAAACCTTTCTGTCCTCTACTTTGTTACCATTAAAGAGAGAGAGATTTAAAAGGTCTTTTACAGTTAGTTTATCCTCTCCATGGTTTTTAATAAAATATGTAATACTCTTGAGAATGCCCCATGCTTCAATTGGTGCCAGTGGAAATCCAATCTTTGCTACAAAAGTAATTTCAGAATAGATAATAGAGTAAGTTTACCTGGTTTAACCGTATCTCAACAGCAAGTAAAACCAACACTGCATAAGCAGCAAAGGTAACACAGTAACAATAATATCAGTGCACTATAGTTTAAAAATAAACTCTTAAGTCACCAGGACAAGAAAACACTTGGGCAACAGTAGCTGGACTCCCTTTGAGAATAGTTTCAGGGGTTTTTTTGCATTTGACCGTGACAATTCTGAGTCAATAGTTTCCCATTAAAATACCCAAAGGTCACTGACATTAATGCACGTGAAAGTTTGAGCAAAGACAGAATTTATAAGTCTTACAGATAAAACAAACCTGTAATTAAACCTGGAGTATCTGGAACTGCAACAAAGGTAGTTCTTTAGGAAACGCAAAGCATGCCAGAAAAAAAGATAACTTCTTCCAGCTCACATTCATGGCACGAACTCTTTAGGAAGTTTGCCTTTCATCATTACTGTTTTATGGAGTTCAGCTGAAAAGTCCCAGCTTGCAGAGTTTTAACCTGTTTCAGGTTGTGTCTGGTACATAATTTTCATACCAAAATGTAACTCGTGCTGATAACTTCAGGGTTTACCTCCACTGTCACTGGACTTTGAAATTAACTCCAGAACAAAATGTGAGGCCTGAATTACTTATAAAAACCTTGGTACTTGGAAAAGCAATAAGCTATCCCATAATTGGGGTCAGGTTTTTTTATGTTGGTTCCCCCATCCTCCCCTCAGGTTATTGGTCACCTCAAGTAACTTTAGCATTTGATTTGCCTAAGTTACATTAGAATTTATGTACTAATTCTAACTTATGAACAAAGGTCAAGAACTAAAGTTGGAATTTTAAAGCAAAATGTATGCCTGAACTCATAGGCTTCTACATCCCAATATTTACATAGCAAGTGTATGTGCTGAAGGGACTACTGAAGTAAAGTGCAAACCAGTAACCAGTGACTTAACTTTGGTCTCAGTCTTAAATGGCCTCTCACTGAAGGAGGAAGTCCATTGAGTCGAGAAACCCAGCCAGTAGTTAAAATCCAAATCACATGTCACCAGCACATTTTGAGGAGTACCCTTACACAAACCTTCTCCCTTCTAACACGCAAAGACACAAGTAATTACATATATATTGTCCACGTTACGTGAATCTCCAGCTATGATTCATAAGTATGTAATAGATAAAATGTTGCAGGTTATGCCTTCCAATTCTGAACTCAATTTCAAGGCTACTGTAAGCTTTGACAGGAATACCACATGCCATCTAAATTAGATTTGCTTTACTATATGCTATTTATATACATATGCACTATTAATTAAGGTTTTTTTTAAAAAATGACAATAAACCTTTAGAAGTTATTTCATTAAAAGCTATTTGAGTTACTTTTTTTCATTTTTGCTCAGACAGGTTAGCAGGAAGGCTCCACTGTAGTCAAATACCTCTTGCAACATGTTTTGTGCCTCATTTACCATTCACAGCCTGAAAGGAAGGAAAGAGTCCTAATCCCAGAATAATGTTATCTGTAAGCAAGTCATAGCAAGAGCACCAAAGGCTGGAAATTAAAGCAGATGACTGCACTTCTTTTCTTAAAACTCTCTAAGTTCTAGTATTGAGCAAAAACTACTATCATAGACTGAAAGAATAAACCCAAAGAAAGAGATTTTAAACCTGAAAAAAATGAGAAAAAGGAATACAAGTAATAGAGAGACTGCTAAGTTGGTGTTGTATTTTCTTCTCTTGCATTATTAGCAGTACCATACTTGGGCTTTTGCTTCAAATAATCCTTTTCCTCTTTAGCAATTCAATGGTATCAACAGAGAAAGTTAAAAGACTCAGAACACCAAACATGCCTCCTATTCAAATAAAAAAAAATTGCTGCAGAAGCCCAAAAGTTATTAAAAGCACATAGATGGATGACATCAAGGGATGGACAATATCAACACCAAGTGTCATAATTAAAAGAAAAATTGAGGTTTTGGGGGAAAAAAATGGTATAAAGGCATTTCCTCCCTCACGCTTTGTTCTTTTTAAGGAATAAAAAGGAAGAATATGCTGCTCTTGGTGCCCAAAATGGTAGCCTTGTTATGAAGTCAGCTATCAGAAATTTCTTCCCAAGCTATTAGACAAGCACAAAGACAAAAAAAAAAATTGATTGTTATTAGAATAGAAATTATTTCATTTCTCTCCAGCTACTAATTAATGTTACCGGGAGTAACGTGAGGGGCACTGCTAGCGCTCCCTAAAGCTTAATAATTTTTCAAATTATTTCTACCACAGAGCCAGACAAGTGTGCCAGCTACAAACTAACACTGTAATTAGGTCATTTTTCTGCATTTTCTATACATGCTACAGTAAAAATCCCTCAGAAGTCAGCTCTCAAGCAGCAGCACAGCTTGGACTTGGGATTTTGGATTAATTCAATTCAGCACAGTCCCAGATAATGTCCCCTGAATGGCTGCCCTGTGATAGAGTGGATTTTCCCCCACGATGTTGTTAATTGACAACCCACACGACAGGGCACCCTAACTTACTGCCAGGTATTTTACCTGGGTTGGAATGAGACATTAAAGAGTTATTAAACAACTCAGGAAAGGGAAGATGGAGATGGATTAATGCCTCCTGGAACTTTCGTTTGGGTGCAGATTCCATTGAGCCACAGGAAAGGAAGGTTACAAAGATTAAAGCTCCGTAGTGACTATAGATTTCCCTGTACAAACCTGAAATTATAAAACTGCTTTATTACAAGATGGAGATGTTATATTATATAAACATTCTTACATTGGTTTCAGCTCCTGCAGAATGTCTTAATGCAAATACAGTCAAAGGACTTAACTGCAAAAGGAAATAAAGCCCTTGAAGGAATTCAGAAGAAGAAATATGAGAGATAAACCTGCACATTCTTTGTGCATCAAGGTGAAAGCTTTGTACAGCTGCTCTGAACTGTAATCTCATTAATGTTGTTCTTTATAACAAAATAGAATCTTTACGTAACTTAAACTTCTCTCTCTGCAAGGCTATTAAATCGTGTCTATATACAGATTAACAACCACCTAAAATGTTGTATGTGGATCTGGGAAGTAAAATATCCTTTAAATGTGGGTAGGTTGTACAAATAGCAATGATTTACTATGAAACATCTATTGATCACAAAATGCTAATTCAATAAGACTTAACATTTTCTTGTTAATATACCCGTAGAGTGCTCCAATCAAACCTACACAGAAAGCCAGAACCTGAAGACAGATGCCAGGAGTACCAATATCTTAGCAATTAGGGCTAATTACCTTAAAAGAGGAAATGGTCTCAGACAAGTAATCTATTTGCCAGTTTGCTTTCCATTTTGTCCCTTTTTTTTTTCTGTGACTTAGAAAAGTAACAGCAGCAGCAACATGAGAGGTCTGGGCTTTCACCTGCCACAGCAGGACAAAACTCTGCAACTTTAAAAAAAAACACAAAAGAAACCCTCATCTTGGCAATCAGATAAAAGTCTGTAAACTGTTGTTGCTTACACAAAACACAAAATTCTTTCCTTCTTTCAAACCTTCTTATGGGCTTGTTCTTAAGCTCCAAAAAATTATAACTTATCCAAAGTTCTAAGTGTGTTCCTTCAGCTATTATTATATTCAGCTATACTTAATTATTTCATTATTTCAAAGGATCATTTGTCTATAGCACCAAAAAAATTATTGCTCCCTGGTATGTGTCACAGTTATTTCATAAAGCCATAACCGGAGAGAGGGTATTGAATTTCTCCAGGATTATGTAATGATATTACTGAAACCACGTGAGACATCTTCAGGATTCAGTTGTTTGGGTTTTTTTAATATATTTGCACTTCTAACATTAGATGATGAACAGGTTTCAGAAGTCATTGAGAGTTGTAACAAAGCCAGTGAAAAGCAGGTGGCCTTTTGCCTCCTGCTCTGCCTGAATTTATTATTAGAACTGGAAAATGTCAAAATCCAGGTGTGACTATAGACGTGACAAGAGTGAAAACTGTCTAAGCAGATGAAGTTAGCACTACAAATATCTCCTGACCAAATTTTGGTGAAAGACTGGCATGGGTTACAAGCAACTGTGTCACAGTGTACATGACAGAAAGATGACGAGATATGTAATAGCAAAAAAGTGAACAGGACTCTTCGGCACCTGAAATGGCAGCTGAATGCCAGTGCATGTCTCTGAAAACTTAATAATCACTTTTCAAGAAGAAGTGTCCCTTTACATCCTGTCTGCCTTGGTCTAAAGCCAGGGGGAGAAAAAAAAAAAAAAAAAAAAAAGTCTTTCTAAGGATAGAAAAGAATGGAAATTGCCATGGAGAATGCAGGACAGGAAAGTCCTGGCCTCTTTGGGCAGGGGTGGGAGACGGACAGACAACCACAGGTGTCAGGAATGGAGCAGAGTTAATGTGAATATGGAAGAGGAACACAAAAAATGGGGCAGATAATGGCTGCCTTGTGCAACCTGAGGGCTCACAGCATCGATGTCCTACACTTCAGCTCGCGGTGACAGCTTCTGCCACCACACCCTGCCTTTGCATGGTAACTTTTTGTATCTTTACTCTTAACACAATCCCTACAACTCTTATGGTACGTGAGTTTCTCCTGCTGGACAAGACAATGTCTGGAACATCTCTAAAGCTGATCCTGGTACTGCTTCAGGAAGGACATGGAGGTGCTGGAGCAGGTGCAGAGAAGAGCAACCAGGCTGGTGAAGGGACTGGAGCACAAGCCCTGTGAGGAGAGGCTGAGGGAGCTGGGGTTGTTTAGCCTGGAGAAGGGAAGGCTCAGGGGAGACCTCATCGCTCTCTACAACTCCCTGACAGGAGGGTGTAGCCAGGTGGGGGTTGGTCTCTTCTCCCAGGAACCAGCAGTAGGACAAGAGGGCTCGGCCTTAAGCTGTGCCAGGGGAGGTTTAGGTTGGATATTAGGAAGAAATTCTTTACAGAGAGAGCGATCAGCCATTGGAATGGGCGGCCCAGGGAAGTGGTGGATTCTCCATCCCTGGAGGTGTTTAAGATGAGGCTGGACGTGGCACTGAGTGCCATAGTCTGGGAACCGCGGTGGTGTTGGATCAAGGGTTGGACTTGATGATCTCAGAGGTCCTTTCCAACCCGTCTGACCGTCTGATTCTGTGATTCTGCTCGGTTTGAAGCCAGTTGTGCTACAGACTTCCCTTTTCTGATATACCTCAAGGTCAAGGCAACCACAATTGCTGCCTTCTCCCCAGTACCTCCACCTGAAATGTGGCAGCCATAGCTCTTACCTTCATCTGATGCATTGGGGTCAAATACTTCTCTGGGTTTTTGAGATTTTTTTTTAAAAAAAGTCTGCTCTAAATGACCTTAGTAACTTTTATAACCTTGTTTTACTTCGAAATAAAATTTGTTTGTCATCCTTTCATCTCTGAGGTTGTATTTATAGCCTTCTCTGACATGAAACAGCAAATGAAAGTCCTCTAGAGTCTCTCTAAATCACACACATTCAATATGCTTTTGCTGTGCTCCTTGTTACTTCTATCTAAAGTGAATGGACTTATCTTTCTGATCTCTTCTTTTAGGGAAATCTTTCCTTCCTTAATCTTATTGATTTCCCTCTTCTATCCTATCTGATTGACAGTAAGTTAACTGGGTATTGTATTTAAGGCAACACAAGCCTTTAATTTACAATGTTTGCGTGATATTTTTGTTAATTTCATCCCACTCTTTCATCGTTGCAATATAAAATAATTGAGTTTTTCATTTTATTTCCTTAATAATGCCTTAGAACAACTTCTCATCAGTGTTTTGCCACAAGTACTTTCTCATTCTCCCTCATTTGCACACAAAGCTTTCGGATTCACAAAGCAACCTTGTTGCTGATGGGATTGACTGATACTGTTTTAAACCTTAATTGAGACATGAATATATTTATCACCTATTATTTCTCAGGGGCTCTAAGGAACACTTTGGAATTCCCAGCAAATTTATTTTTAGTACGACTTCAAACAAACCCAGGAAATTCAGTATATAATAAAGGTTCCAAAATATATATAAGTATCTTCAAAGCACAGAACGTGTCAAAACAAATAAATCAATTACAACCAGCACTTCAAACCATAAATGAAGAGGCGACCTATTGAAACTTAACTTTCTTAGGTGGAAGCAATAGATGTCACTAAAAATCAGCAATGCTTGCAGTATCAACAAAATACATAAAAATAACCTCTTGCTCATTTAAAAACATTCATTAGCTTGATTCTTGAAGGTAATTACGAGATAAACCTATCGGTCTCCTACCCTCGAGTAACCAACATGTCTGATATTTTTGCAGCTTGTCCCACTAGACTGTCTCTCCCTGGAGAACTCTGAGATCCACGACCTTGAGTAGGTACAATGGTCAGTCAGGGCAGAGCTCACTGTGGGTCAGAGCAGATTAGCAATCAGGAGTTTCACTGAAAACCTGACATGGAAATTGTGCCGTGAAAACTGAACATGCCTGCTAATAATACAAAAAGCCTTTAAACAGGTAACTGACAGAAAAAACACCCTTGCACTCACAGAAGCTCTCTGCCGATTTACTCCAACAAAAGTTGTGTAATTCTATTTATTTCTACCTTTTCCTTTACTTGATGCAGTTGAAGAAGGATTAAAACATAAAGACACTGGAGAAAGGAAACCACTCAGCATAGAGACCTATCTCCACCTCCATCCCCTTGAAGATAAGTGTCCATTCCTGTTCTTCCTAATTCCTCTGCTGCCTTCTCTCTGTGTGGAGTTCATTCACAGAAAGCAGGCACACTCCGATTGCTTTCCCCACTCCAGCAAAGCTGCTTTTCTACAAAAGTCTGGCGGACCCACAAAGCAAGGATTCCCCCATCACCCATTACATATTAAGACAGATAAAGGAAGCACCTGAATTTAGAAACTTTTCCACAAAACTTGGAGTTATGTAGCACAGAAACAAGCCACTGCAGTCTGGCATTGCTTTTTTTTTTTTTTTGGTAGTGTTATGAAATGTTTCAACTGCTACTGTTTAACAGGTGTCCAAGTCTCTGGTCGTTCTGGAGGCAGTTTTGTTTATGCTGAGACTTGCTCTGCAGGAAAACAGGTGATTTCAAACCCGTTATTTGCCTGGCACAAATAAAAAATACTAAAACAAACAGGATGTCAAGTTTCATTCAGGTGTTTATATCTGCTAATATAAAAGCCAAATATGATGTTGTTGCTTACATTTTGGATAGAGAAACAAATTGTGTCCTGTTTGCAGTAGCTGGCAATAGCAAATAATAACCTGCAGTGTTTTTCCCCAGAAAGTCAGCTACAATTTTAATAAAATTAAATTTTACTCTTCTACTAAAGACAAAAATTAGGATCTACTGGTGATCCAACAACTGCTTTTTGTTTGTTTGTTTGTGTGCTGTGCCCTAGACTGGAATGTCACAAAGTAAAAAAAAAATATCCAGGTTACAGGATAGCATCTGACACACAGTCTGTGTCCGATTGTGATCACCCAGAATTCCGCTCGATCTTCCTTTCCTCCCATCCGCCTTCATAAAAAAGCCTCTGCTTTGGTTTGCTTTTGGCTGTGAGAGTTTGACGGGATTCCTTTAGGATATGCGGTGTCTCTTTCACCTGAGTTACACACTGATCACCTTGAGGTCTTGTTTTTGTTTCTCTGGCTTCCTCATTTACATCACACAGCTTGCTGCGCCGGGTTTTGCTGGGTGAAAGGAGAAACACATTACTGGTGTTTGGAAGCCTTGTGACTTTTTCTGTGAAGAAAGCAATTTTCATGAGGTGAACACCATTTCACCTCAAGATTTTTCAGAAGGAAACTAAGGAAAAAAAAAACCTCAAAAAACAAATCAACCAACCAAGCAAAAAAACCCAACAAAGAGTATCAGAAAATGCTTAATTTCCTTCGATGGAGCTCATTGTTATATTCAGTTTTAAATTTGAATATTGTCTGAAAGGAGAAGGGAAATTAATTTGTCTTTTCACTTCCTTGCTTGAGATGCATCATTTCTAATCGAAACTAGAGATATTTGTACAGACTATTTGATAAAATCTTGTCAGGACACAGGTTGAACATGCAAAGAATAACATAATATGTGGAAAGATTACAGAATATTAAATAATAAATAAGTAAATAAATATTTCTTTATTCACATGGTAATACAGCTATACTTTGTTATGTTTTTGAAGTGTCATTGTATAAGACTTATTTGATTGTTCATGTGGAAACTGGAGCAGAAGCATGCTGCTGAAGTTTGGAAACAATATATAATGCTAGAAGGGAAAAAAAAAGCTTTTGCTTTTTTTTTTTTTTTGAACAATATTAGGAAGTATAAGCTGCACAGTATGAACCAGAGCCAAGCCAAATCTACCCAGGTGTACTTTTCAGAGACTCAGAGCAGCTAAGCCTCATCAGCTTCACCTCATGCCTTCTGTAAAGGTTATGATGAGCTGCCTTTTCAGCTCCCCCAGTCCTGGAGTGCAACAGGAATTGAACACCCTGGGAACGCAGCCTTTGGGAAGACAAAAGATCAGGTGTGACTGGCAGCGATCACTCAGCAGTGAAACGAGGTTACATTACAAAGGAATTAATATTTCCATTACTTTCCTGTCCCTTCATCCAATCCCTGCTCTCTTCTCCTTACGACGAAGGTTGGCCTCGCAAAGCAGAAGGGGGAATTATTAAACCGTAGCTTTGTATTGTAGGTTCTCTAATGAGACCTAAATACAAATCACAATGAAGTTCTTCGCTGAAATAGCTGAGCTGCTAAAGTTCAGATGAAAACAGCACGACTCTCCAATTTTGAGTGTGTTAGCAACTTCTTTTCCTACTTTCCCAAGCACATCCCTAGTGTTGTACTGCTTAATAACACTGGTCCATTCCCGTGGGGTTTTGTAAGGACTTCGGGATTGGGTGTGCCTTGTGTGTGTGTGTTTTCAACACAGTGATAAACACATGTATGCCATTACCTTATAAGAATAAAAGTAGTGACCTTGTTTTCAAAACACTCAGATAAGGAGTGACATACACAGGTCAGTAATTGTTCAGAGTTTGTTTTCAGAGCTGAGTCTGATTTTGTCGTGGGGTTCTTTTTCTTTGCTTGTTTTTCCTTGACCTGTCCTACTAATAAAATCTGTCCAGAACAATAAAAGAAAAAAAAGAAGTAATTGGCTTGATTCTTTGGGTGTGGTCAAACAGACAATGAACTCACAGAAGAGATTAAGGGATCACAGGGAGGCGATGGCTCAGCCCATATTCATTATGCCCATCTGTAGAAAGATTTGGTCAACAAGAATTTCACATTCAGAAATACAGGCTAGAAAGCCCAAAGTATGGTCAAAGGCCACTCCCTCTGCATTTATCAATAAATCTGAATGCACAGGCATTCATAAAATGCATTCACTTTATAAACTAAACTCCACTTTATAAACTAAATTAGCCAGGTACACAGAGAAACTGTTCAGACACAGCGAGAAGCTTTTCCTTTGTAAAATATGAGATAAAGTTACAGCTCATGCCACAAGTGTTCCCTCCATAAAGGCAGAACTGCTTGCCCTTCATTGATTACTTTTTTTCCACTGTTGACAAGAAAAAGAGGAAAAGCCCCACTCTCTCTGGCCTTGTGTCCACAGAGGGACTGACAGTGTCTTTCTACCCTCCTCTGCCTGGCACTACTTATTTATGTAGAGACAAGGAACTGCCTTAAACGGGCTGGAGTGCAGGATTTCTGAGTGCTGTGCAGGAGGAATTACTGAGCTGTATTTGGCACACAGCGTCCATCTCGCATATTTAGGGTGTATTTAAACCCTTGCAGTGCAGCAATGACTGCTGGATGAATGTGAATCCAGTAGTACTTTCACCAGCATGGAAAACCTGGGCGGTTTCAGGAGAGCCCCTAAAATGTTTTCTTCCTTTCAAATAAATCCGGTGAAAGGGTCAACGATTCTGAAGAGCCAGTCTGTATAACCTATATCATGTTATTGAATTTCTGCAGCAATATTTAATCTGCAGAACAGATTAACTTCTAAAAATTCACTCAAGCAAATCTCAGATATTTGTCACTTTTTCCACCTAATCAGGTGTTCTCACTTCCAGGAAAATACAACATTTAATTCAGTTGAGCAGTTTTTACCTTAGACCTAGTAACGTATTTTAAGGCTTCAGGTTTCGGCATATGTTTTGTACAGCTTATCTGAGATATTCTAACTTACAATTAAAAAAAAAAAAAAGAAGAAAACCCAACAAAACCCCCTAAATCCAAACAACCCCCCTTGTTTAAACTGCATGCAAATTCGAGGTACTGCACAAAATATTAAAATGAAATTCAGTGGGCACTGACATACCAGGACACTTTGTTTTCAAACATCTCATGCATTTGTTATTTTTGAGATATTTTCTCTGGGAGACCTACGCAACCTGAATTCTCACATCTTGCTCCTTAAAAAAGCCAATAATTGTATCGCTCCTTCCCAATGCCAAAATATGAATAATTCCATATAAAGGAGACACTTGATCCAAAATGCACCAGGTACTTAGATATTTCAACCACGTTTGCGTAAGTTTAAGGGTGAAGAGAGATTCTGTGTTTTTTAATTAGTAAAAACACATCCTAAAGTACAAAATATCCACATACGAATAAGGAGGAAATTTTACACCATTAAAAGACTTCTATTTGTCTCCCAGCCCCCTTAGTTGCACAAAACTGGGCAAAACTTGCACTGCTCATGAAAACTGCATCTCATCATGGTTTCTGTCCTGCTCTCTGATCATGCAGTCTCATACTACATATTTCTTCAATAACACAAATTAACATGTGATCTTATAATGTATGATATTCCATACATCTTATAAAGCGTATTATTACGTTTTCAACCAAGATTGAAGATTCAAAATGTTTGTAACAGCAGCTATATAACAGTTACAAATAGTCTCATTTCCCATAAATACAGAGTTCATCTGTGAATTGTGTCACAGATCTAATAGATTTCCTTTAAATACCTATAGGTGGTGCTGAAATACAACTGTTCCTTAAAAAGGCAACAATCACAAAGTAGGTGGGTATAAGGTAGGTGGTCCTCCTGTTTGTGCAGATTTACTTCAGCAAAATGGAACTGAATCACAACTGAAGTGCTTTATTTGTGTTTTCCTCCCCTACGTATTACAATAGATTTTCCTCATATGGTTGTGTCTTACAGCCAAGACTGGAGTTGAAAATATAAGGCTATTTTCTAATTGATGGAAATACCCAACAAAAACAAGAGAAACTATGAAAATGGAGATGTCATGAATATGGCATAGCTACAAAGGAAATGAAACATAAACACAGCTCATCCTGATAATCATGAATTTTTGCTATTTGGTATAAATTGTGGCAAGGCAGCTACTAATAATAGTTGTCTGGGCATCAGCCCAGTTTGCTGAAATGAAGCAGAACTAGCTAGCTTCTCCACCAACACAAAATGGAAAAGAACAAAATCTTTTCCAGGCGTCATTAACATGTGGTAACATGATAATCAACAGCAGATGAGTCCGTCCTTTCTGGTCTCAGAAAATACATAATAATTCCACATCAGTGGTTATTTATAGAGAAACTGAAGTGTTTGCAATTATGAATGGGCTTCATGCTAAAAGTCATGGCTTGAGCCATTTCCTGGAATGCTGAAACTTAACCATTTCCAAACTATTCAGCCTTGCAAAATGACAAAACTTAAGAAAACAAATTACAGTAAGAAAATACACAAATTAAATATTTCTGTAATTTTTTTTAACATAAACAACACACAGTAAAACATTACATCAGCAAAAATTTGTGTAAATAATTAACCACTTATAAACTTTGTGAACAAAGGTTTATGCACGTAATGTAAAACAACTGAATGACATAAAACATGAAGGGAAAGGGATTGCTTGGTCCCTGAATCCATCTCCATCCATTTTAAAAGTCAAGGCATGCAGAACATCAAATTGCCTCTCCCTCCTCTTGCACCATAAACTGCAAATCACAGATGGGCTTTTCCTCAGTGCATCATAAAACCCAAGGCGAGAAACACAGAAAGCTACATTCACCCCTCAGCTAACAAGGAAAGAGCAAGGGAAAATAAATTAAATGACTGACATGTTAAATTCAAAAAAAAAAAAAAGGAAAGTTGGATAAAAACAGTATGAAAATTGATATTTATTTAGTCTAGCTTTCCTTTAATTGCAAAGTTAAGGTAGTTTCAGAAAACAAAGAAATGTAGATTGCAGGGGAAGTAGAATCCGCACAACAGGGAAGACCAGTTATGCTGGCGTTCTTTACAAAGGTGTACACCACCTTTTCACTTAGCATGCTCTGTAATCCAGTTTCTTTTTACCCCCACCATCTGCCAGACATTAACCTCTTCCTTGTTGCTAATTTGAAAGTTTAAATACAATGTAACACGGTTAAGATGCAGTAAGGCAGCATACACAGATGGGTTTAAAATGGAATATAAAATCCATAGAGACCATGCTTCTGCTTCAGAGAAAAGGCAGACCCTTGGTCTAAACATGCAAAGACATTAACTTCAGATCTAGTTTTCAAATGAAAAAACAAACAAATATGAAATTTGTCATGACTCTCTCACTGCAAAACGTTGCAAACCTTCATGGGATGAACAACTCAGTTATTTCCTTCAGCAAATCTTCAGCTGTATTTGTCCACCCCTCCTCAGAGATCTTTTTGGATTAGATGGTATCATTAGTATTCAGGTTTGCTTCTTAAAGTCTTCCTGAACCTGGTGTCACATATCTTAGTAGCAAAAACACAACTACAAATTGGTAGGAGTAGAGAAAACCAATTCTTGAGAAAAATGAGAGGAGTTCACCAACTACTTTCTGATCTTTGACAGACTTCTCTAAACCTAGAAATAAGCCTAAAACTGACTTAGACAGCTTTAGAAGCTGCAAAAAATTGGACTTCCCTGGAACAAAACCAGTTCTAAGCTCCCCCAACAAAAGGTAGGGTAGACAGCACAAATCAGACAAATTGCAGTTAATGTATACAATTATACTTAATTATACCTCTATTAGGTAGTTTGATTACATGGCGAGTGTTTAAAGTAACATGAATGAGTCATTAGATTAGATAGGGGAGCGTTACTTAGCAACATTTTGATTAATTCAAGTTGTTAGGAAAACACTTCCAAACTGAAGTAGTGCAGGTATAGTGCTCATGAATACTGTGGCATGGACAGATCACTCCATAGGCAGACAGCAACGCATCCAAACGCAGATACCACCCGGAATCATACATTTGTATTGAGATGGCAGCTCAGTATGTCCCAAAAATCAGAAAAACTAAAACAAAACTACTCCAAAACTTGGTAAATTTGAAGCCCCGATGACTGATAAATTTACAGCGGAACTTGACAGTTTTATTTTTCATTAGACATATTTCAAGGTTTCCCCAACTTGGAGGTTTAGTAAACCAGTCAGTAAATAAATGACCTGCTGGGTGGTCTGGTCATACCCTACTTATATAAGATAAAAGTATATTTTATATACTTTGTGTATATACAAATATATACATATATATAATACAAGTATAATTTCTGGAGAGCTGTAGAACATGAGTTTTAAATCGAATGGTAAAGTCACATAAATGCTCTCACTGCTGGGCAATGTTTACTCTGGTGTCGCTTCACTTGACTTCTCGTATGAGCCTGAATTTTTCACGATGTCTTTCATAATGACACTATCTCAGGCCTGCAATTTTGTATGTATTTAAACGTCACCTTTTCCCAACCAACCCAGACAGAAAGGAAAATTTGGCCATCCGTGCAATCTAATTGTATGAAAGTGTGACACACTTTGGCATAAATCAGTCTGGCTCTTTTGATACTGTGAAATTTAAAGTTGTGAAGATGATCAGGGGGCTGGAGCACCTCCTGTATGAGGACAGGCTGAGAGAGCTGGGGTTGTTCAGCCTAGAGAAGAGAAGGCTCTGTGGAAACCCTAGAGCAGCCTGCCAGTACTTAAAGGGAGCCTACAGGAAAAATGGGAGGGACTTTTTACAAGAACATGTAATGACAGTACAAGGGGGAACAGCCTTAAGCTGAAAGAGGGGAAGTTTAAACTAGATGTTAGGAAGATATTCTTCCTGTGAGGGTGGTGAGGCCCTGGCACAGGTTGCCCAGGGAAGCTGCGGCTGCCCCATCCCTGGAAGTGTCCAAGGCCAAGTTGGATGGGGCTTGGAGCAGCCTGGACCAGCGCAAGGTGTCCCTGCCCCTGGCAGGGGAATAGGAACAAGGTGATCTTTGAGGCCTCCTCCAACCCAAACCGTTCTATGACAGGTTGGAAACCTGGCCCAATCACACGTTTTACAGTTTAGCAGCAAACCAACTCTGAACTGGCAGCTACATTCCAAATACAGCCTAAGATGTCAAATGCCAGAAACTCCTCATTTGGCCCATTCTGGGTATCCTATTTGTCTCTGACAGCATACCACGTTTTTGTACTTTCTTATATATTCAGACTGGAAAAAGAAAACATATGGCACATATGTAGCCATCCATCTGAGAAGCTGAATGGAAACAAGACAGTAACTACAACCAGATTCGAGCCATCAGCACTGAAGTTGAAGCTTTATCTAAATACTTGTTGTTTTTCATGTTATAAAGGAAACAGTGATCTCATTTGTCAAATTCTCACTGCAGACAGCTCAGATAGGATATTTCATTTGCTACTTGCTTTTTCAGTGCCCCCTAAAGCTTCTTACTACTGGCAAAAACTGAGGTAAGTCATTATTCCTTCTGTATGCTACGTATGGATCAGAATCTCGAGTTAAGATCTTGCCTGGCTTGAATTGTCAAAAAACAAGATCACAGCTCTGTCAACAGCGGGGTTCAAAACATCTTAGGACTACCTACATATATGTTCTGAGAAACCAGTTTTAATCCTGTGTCTCCACATGGAAGACCCTCAAGGAGCGTCGTGCGTCACCCTTGGGAGCTGCATTAAAGCAGAAGCTCCTACCTTTGGCACCAAACTGAGCTGCACTGCAGCCGTGCAGTGACTGTGCCCAGTCACTGATCCCAGCCCAAACACTCCTCTGGACCCCAGAACAACCTGCCTTTTCTTCTTCCTGACAACGTGACCCATATTTTCTGGAGGGGATGCTGCATTTCACCGCTGAAATGCGTGTCAGAGTCTAAAAGCCCTCTACCTCCAAGAGGTGGATGTCCTACTCTCTCCCAGCCTCCTACACCTTGCTTCCTTCTTTTGTTTCCAGCCATCACAGCCCTTTCTTTTGCACCTCCTGTCCTCCTCACTCAACTCACTCATGCTCAGTAAAGGTAATCAACAAGCTTGTTCAGATAAAGTGATCACACACCCAGGTGGTGAAGGAAGGAATAGGAACTCTCTCTCCTCTTCGTGACAGCAACTTTACTTCCAGTTTCCTTATTTCACAGTGTGTTTTCGTTCTCCATTTGCCTCTAGTTACCACCTAATTCTCAGCACGGCTGCCCTTCTTTGGAGGAGAATTGCAAGGAGAACACCGGTACAGATCCCCCCCGCAGAGGCTGGAAGTGTGTCCCCCCGAGGGGGCCAGCACGCAGCCAAGAACGGCTGCAGCTCAGCAGCCGGCACCTTACCTGTCCTCTGTAATGCTCCTCAAATCACACCTCAAATGCTGGAACATTTAAAAAAAAAAAAAAAAAAGGCAAGGTAGAGAGGTAGAGGACCCTTTCTCGCGGGATTGAGGGTTACTTTGCAAAGTATCAAGGTTTCAAATAACAGAACAAGACTGTTTTGACACCTCTGGAGAGGAGATTTTACACAACAGAGAGCAAAGACTACAACGGCAGTCACTCTGTGCAAGGTGTGGCTCAGCTGGACTTGCCCCGATGTTATTGCTTTCACCTGAGTTCCCTGGGTTTCCAGGAGCCCCAATTAGTTCACCTGACGTGACTATCAACGCCGCAATCAGCACAGCCTGTGATCCCAACCGTGCCCCAGAGACAAGCTTCTTACGGGCACAGCCCCGGTGGCACCATTTAGCAGTGGATTACAGCACTCAACTGCCTGATGAATACTGGTGTTAATTATGCAAGTGCTCCGATGATTGGATTTCATACATTTCTTGGAACTCTAATAACATCTCGTTATTTTAATAGGTGCAGTCAGTTTGTCTTCACTACATAGGTGGTATTCCCACAACGTGTTGTGGTTGTTTATAGTGTTCAAAGCACATTCTGTCATGACTCCCTGATACAGGCCAGCTCTGCTGAGAAACAGTTTGGTGGAGAAGTGTTCCAGAGGCCGTTAAATACCATTCAGTAGAATTAATTCCATCCAGTTCTTGAACTATACGTTTAAAGTCTCTTCAGCACTTATTGTTTCCTCCATTTTTAACACTGTCCCTAGGCTTGATTATTTCTCCTCTACATGCAGGATGATCTCCAAAATATTTGAGATAATGTGAGGGAAACAATTAGTAATATTCTCAGTTTGGCAGGAAGCTATGGTTTACCTCAGCGAGAAGAGTTTGGGTCAGGCACTGAGGTGTGTCAGTGAGAAGAGCTGAAGGGTTTGGGTTTCCTCAGCAGAGTCCAGAGGAGTTTGCAGTGAGCAGAATGTTTGAGCAGGAGGACCTGAGATGATACAGGAAATACTAAGCTATTCACAAAAGCATCTAGGTGACAGGTAGTACATAATTACTATAAAGAGTATGCAGGCTGATTCACTGGGCAAAAAGGTCTGAAGAACTAGATGAGAAATCCAGTGAATACTCTGGGTGAAGGGGTAGCATGGAACAGGTAGCCCTTGAGGGAAGAGCAGTATGGGCAGGAGCAAAAAAAATGAGAAAAATCTTTACTGCAAAGTGGAAAAAAGATAAAAGTTAGCGTGCAAGGGGACTGGTCTAAGCTGGCAAGTGTACAAAGGATGAAGATGTCAGTAGGAAATGCCAAAGCAGCTTTCTGACTGCTGCTGACAGTTCTGACTCTGGGTGCTAGGTAAAATATATTAGAGCTGAATCAAGGGCCATACCCCATGGTTTGAGACAGTTTAGAAAATAGTAATATTGCATCAAGGAAAGAAAACAATCTTCTCAGGCTTTCCAAGGCCACCTGGGAACAAGAGTTTTGAATTACACTTACAAAAGCAATAATTCCTAAAAAAAATTGAGAACATAAGACTTAAGCTCCTAACTTATTTTTTTAATTATTTTTGTGTCCTTACAGCACAAGAAAACATATGAGACTGAGACAGAGAGAAAATTCTTAAGGTATCAGAGCAGAAAATTAGAAAGAAGAAGGACTTGGGACACAGGGAGACCTTTGAAGGACAGACCAGTGAAGGACAGACAGACAGCTTTGTAAGACAGGGCAAGAGGTGGCTACTCTTTATGCCTTGGTTTTGGCTGCTTTAGTGAGTAGAACAGAAGGAAGACTCTGGAATGATGGAAGAAATTCCTTCCCATTCTTGCTTCTGGTACCACCACTTCCCACTCCCAGAAAATGTGCTCAGAGTTGTAGACCTCTGTTCTCTGCCTCTTTCCTGGTCAGAAGAAAGAGGCCCCACCTGGGGACTCTGCAGCTGTTCCTAAGGGTGAAGGAGTGGAAAGCACTGCTTAAGCAGTGAGATAAATATCTTGATGGCAATAATCATACTACTCAGAAAAAAAAAAAAAGGTAAAATTCAAGCAAGTACTTCTGGCAGCAATGCACTGGTACAATGGATTCCCGATTTATTTACCAGACTTGCTACTCTCTTTCAGCTCTAGCAAGAATCAATAAGCCTTCCCTCATGGACTCTATACAAATTTTCCTCACTGTGAATATATTCATAACTAGTATTTGTTTACAGTCATATTACAGAGATGTGAGTAAAATAGGTTATGACATCCTCCATAAAGCCTGTTGGCCACATAAAACGAGTGTAACTCTCAGTCATGTCACTTCCCATAACTCAGCCTGCGAAAAGCAAGACAAGATTCATCAATTCTTGTTAGTCCCAGTATTAAATACTGTATGAACATAAGAATAAACAAAACAAAACAGGTTGCTTTTGTTCATGCAAAGGACACATTCAAGCCCTAAGAGCTTTATTAATTTATTTTCTTTGTATAATCTTACTCAATGTGTTTCCCAATGGAAACCAGTGGCATAATTTAATTATTGTCAGCCTGGCCAACAGCTTACTGAAAATTACATTACCAACCTGGGTTTACACCTCATTTAAGCCTCCTGTTTAGCTTGAGGGTAATTTTCCTGTGTTTTTTTAAACAGCTAATAGAGTACAAAGAAATACAGAGAAGACTAACAATGATATCTGCAGGTAGCCAGGGACTTGCCAGCGCTTTCCTTTCTTCAGCTGCAAGTTCGATTCCCATAGTCTTAACATCGTGCTCCTTAAGAACTGGTGGGTATCTTGAGAGCCACCTAATGAAACCCTAAGTGGTGTTAGAACCAGAAAAGTTCTCTGTGTTTGCCTCCAGCATTTTGAGCTGGAGAACAACAGTTATTTTGTTTCCATTAGATAGAAGATATATCTCAGTGTCAAACTGTTAAAAACCCACTAAACTCAAGCAGCACACACACTATTCCAAATCTAAAAAAAAAAAAAAATCTAGGTATCTTCATGCTAATGAAATGCGCCTCAATGATAATATCTTTGCAGAAATACCACTGTGGAAATAAAGGTAAAAGAGTGCCGAGCTGGCACCCAGACTGGTGCTAAAATGTGATGGCTATTTGCAAAAAAATACCAATAATGCCACATAGGAAAGGCCCAGGATAAAACAGGTTTTTAATGTCTTTATCCTCTTCCATGTGGGCAGAGCTCCCCATCTCAACAGTTTGATTAGAGCATAATGGGAATAAGTATGTTTGCATCTTTCTTCATTTGCCAGGTATTTCCTAATGACACTGAGCTGACTGCCTTTGCTGTGTTTGCTAGTTTTAATTTCACTTGAAGAATAATAAATGCAAATGATCTCCTTCCTACTCCTTCTCAGCGTGTTTGAACATTGCTGCTTTTACTCTCAGAATGTACTCTCTCTGAAGAGAATGCTTATGCCATCCATGCATTTCACTGTGGCAAATATGAGAACGTTATTATCTAATTACTTGGTAGGTGCCATGGAAACAAAACCATCTAATTTTGTGATAAATAAAATCTACAAGAGGGAAGAGACAGAACTCCCTATTTTCATATTATGTTTTGGAACAGTAATGAAAATGATACTCAAAAAAAAGGTAGATTGGCAGTTTTAAGGACTAGAACTCCTCTGTCCATGAAGATGATGGAGCGGGAGAACCACCCTGTTTTTACAGAGCTCCTCCTTCTTGCCCAATTCACTTCATAGGAGCTATTGACAACCTTTTAGCTCTTACTGGTCTCCTTTATATTTAGACTGGCTATATGAAGGATAAAATCACAGCCCTTGCACAATTATCCAGTAAGTCATCTCCCCAGAAATTATTTTCATAGCATGAGTTTTTGGGATACACAATTACTTCATTAATGTAATCCTCAATTTTTTTCCCTTCAATATTACTTGACCTAATCAGGTAATGCTCAGACTGAAAGAGACCACTTGCTAAGGATTCATGCCATAAGCTGACTAGTCCTTATTGCTTCTTACTGAAATACCCCCAGAGAAGGCACTGCTCTTGACTGTGCAGTGTCTGCTACATGGGAAATCCGTATGTTTAGGTGGCCTGTAGAAGGTCAAACAAGTGAATATCAGGGTTGTTCCAGATTAGATGGTGTTACACAGCCCATGTGAACACACAGCATGTGCACACAGTAAAGAAACTGTCTCAGACTGTCCTCTGTAAGCGATGAAAGCCTCGTTGAAAGGAGTAAAATAGATTTATGTATCTTGTTTCTTGAGATGTCTAGTGAGTCAAGGTGAGTGCACAGTGAGTGCAATAAAAGTGATCTATTTATTGTCCAACTTAGCCCACGCCAATTTGTTAATCTCTTGTACCCTGCTTGCCAGTAACTGGCAATTTTCACAGGTTTCTTGGTTCTGTATAAGGCTCTTTGAAATAACGTGGAACTAAGAGCAGCTGATGGTTATAGAGCTTGGGAACATTTGCATTAAAAGTTTGTGCATTGGTATGCTAGTGAAAAAATTACCTTGTTTAGCATTTTAATTAAAGACTGAATGACAGTCTATTGTAGTACACCTTTTGGATAACTTTTGAAATGCCACGATGCTGATATAACTCGAAATGCTTAAATAATTTTCTGACAGTAGCAGAGAAGTATACAAATTAATACAGCTTTGGATTTATTTGGTGGAAAAAACACTGTGTGGAAAACTCATTTTGGAAAGCGGTTATGAGTTACTAATAAGCATCCAAAGTGAAGAAAATAATTTGAAACTCGGACAAAAGAGTAGTTCAAATTTGTGCCAAATTGCTTATCTATCTGGTGTAAACTCAAATTCTTCCTAGACTGCAGTACATTATCTATTTTGTCTCTGAACTTACAGGAGATACTATTACTGTTGATAAAAATCTGCTTTTTATCAAGGGATATGTATTAGTGTTTAGAAGGCACTCTGGCTTTAATAGTACTGCATGTTAACAAATACTTGTTGCACTTATCCATGCACCACTTCAACTAGAAGGTGAAGTAAACCTGCATTTATTCTGCGTGAAAACAGTAGTAGCCATCTCACTTTCCCCCAGGTATTAGAAGATAAGAATCATTTTTTAAGACCCCCTCCAATGACCATGATTCATATTCAATGGGAAGGTCCTCTTTATTTTGTAATGGAAACCCACTATTGTTTGCTTCAAAACAAAAGCCAAGAAAAGTAATTATTATTTTCTCTTTCAAGATGATGGATAATTCAGTGAGGAAATCATTATTGTGGTACTCAAGATGACATCACAGATTTATTAACTGAGATCATGATTATTTTGTGGAGGATAAGACATACACTCTCTCCATTTTGGTTTCCTTTTGGCACAAGGAAGCAAATTTCCTATTTTTATGCTGTATTGTTAGGATAATTAAATTGAATAATCTGTTAAGTAAATCATCACCATCACTACAGAGCGATAATAATAACATTATTATAACTGTTATATCTGCGTTAACTTTATAGAGGGTGTGATGACTTCAGATACTGTGGCTACCTTAAGAGAGAGACTTTTCCTAATCTTCCATGAAATCATATTGTAAATTGTCAAGGGCAGTTCCTACTCCTTTACCAATAAGTATCATAAAGACTTTTTTGCTCATCTGTTCCTAAGCTTGAAAATTTCAGTTTGTTGTGTATTGCTTGAAATACTTTCAATAAACACAAACCACTTTATTGTGTGTTAAATCTCATCCAGCTGATTTGCGTCTAGAAGGGAGGACAGTTACACGGAACAAAAAGTGGGTGGACTAAAAAAGGACCAAATGAGTCATAAAAGCCATTACAGGAGAGTCAGGCTCCATAAGAAAGGAAATATATCTATGTATGAATTGTCTCTGTTTATTAGAGCTTGCCCCTGTGTTCTGTAACAGAGCTAAAGTTGGGGGCAACAAGGAAGAGAAGCAAAGCACGTTATTAGGTAAAGCTTTGTGGAAGTAAGCTTAAGAAACAGATTAATTCTTAAGATGGCCCCAGTTCTATTGAGGCTAACTTTGGAGTTTTCAGTAGCTTCTTCACTGACTAAAGTTCACCTTAATATTTCCTGCTAAACTCCTTCCAGGGTAAATATTTTCGTGGGCTTCTTGACGGTATCAGCAATCCCTGATCCTGGTGCAAGAACCGAGGAACAGTAGATTTTGCAGTGACTGCCATTGGCATAACCACCTACTCCCTATCTTTGTTGGTAAGGACTGTGAGAAACAGAGTCTCGAGTTAAGATAGGTTTTTGAATAGTAGTTTATCATATGATAGAAGCAAGCAGCACGCTGGGTGCACAGGTGGAGAACTTGCTCCTAACCCTGTCACACCAATACAGTGTGTGTGTCCGGTATTTGTACATATTCAGTACAGCACATGCATAAACATTTTACATTGCTATTTTTAGGTATTCAACATATGTTTTCTTTCACAATTAAGTCTCATGGGTTATTTTTACAACAGACTATAAGCCTATGCATTTCCTGGCGAAAGGCGCACAAGCATCCTGTGGACCTGGTCCAGTTCAACTATAATTCATATCCAAGAGAGGTGGGTGGGCACAAGCATCCTGCTGACCCGACCCAGCTCAACTATAATTCACATCTAGGAGAGATAGGGACGTGTGGTCTGTTTTATGTCCGTTTGTCTTCTTCTTTTCTGGGGTTACAATAATCCATTTGTTCCATTTATTGACATGAATTATAGCTGTTGTCTGTTACAGGACTAATTGGAGACAAAAACCCCAAAACACTGACTGAAACCACAGAGTTTCATTTTTTTAAAGTAATTTTCCTTCAATAAAGTACCTCCAGAATATGTCTCTTTCTGGAGATTGATGCATTAATAAAAAGAAAAGAAAGGAAAACACAGGTGAAAGATCAAGAATTTGTGATTCTTGCTACTGCTTTACTCCCCAGCTTGACCATAGGCAGGTCAAGCACTGCTCTATTAAAGAACAGCAAGTTTTCTTCAACAGAGTTTGCACTTTCTGGGACTCCTCCACTTAGAGTTGAACAGTTTTGACAATAAGACAAAAAATATAACCAAAGTAAGGGCAGGAAACAAACAAAATAAAATTATGTCCTACACAGTGAAACTCTGGTACAAAAATAATATTTATTGTAATTATAAATAATAAATAACTCCTTGTTTCTAAATTTACTCTCCATAATGAATAAAAAAACCCCATAAATATTTCAGAGTGTTATTCTTATGGAATAGATGGTAAAAGTTAGTTGTGATCACTAGTTCTGAACTGATTGAAGTGATCCTCTACTCCATGTTGAGTAGGAATGGCCAGTCAGAATAAAAAAATGATAGACATTTTTTAGGTCAGTGTGAGGAAAAAAGTCAGATTTACTAAACATTTGCTACCCTGCAGAGTCTATTTCAACAAGACATGAGTGATATTATCAGATGAGAAAAAAAAAAAAAACAACAAACCACAACCTTTCTTCCTTTTCAAAGACTTTCTTCTCAAGTGTCCATATTTTTACAGAACCCAATCCAAACAGAAATCACCAAAGATGCCATATTATTCGATGTTATGCAAAACCGTGAAAAGCAATATGATTTATCTTTGAGAAACTGTTTCAGACTATGGCAGGAAAAAGCAGTGACTACTGAGGCAATCACTTGAAAGCCACAAAGAAAACCAAAACGTAACAAGGGTTTGGTTTTTTTCTTGCTTCCATCTTTTATGCCTCAATTACTAAACCTGTTCTCCCACTGACCCCTCATTACATGAGAGCAATAAATTCCTCTAACTGGCAGTAACACACCCTGTTCCAAATCAAACCACCACTGACCAAAGCCACGCTGACGCTTCAGCCATCCCTTCCACATGGGTTTTCCTTGGTGTGTTTTACCATTTTGCCTTGGTGCTGGTTCATTCATCTCTTGAGAACAGAGCACCTGAAAACATTTTAATAACAGTAACTATGATAATACCTTGTTGGTGGTGTTTTAACCCCAAACACACAAAATATCACGGAGAGAAAATATACAGGATATCATTGAAATACATAATCTTCTTACTGCTATTATTCTACTGTTTATCGTTGTTACTTCACTAAAATATACAAATCTTAGCAGGTCAGAGACAGTTACACAGATGGCAAAGCAGTAAATTAGCATATAGAATGGACTTTTATACTTAAGCATTCCAGTTGCTACAAATTTTTTGTGTGTGGTTTTTAATGTCTATAGAAACCATTCCCCAGTATTTAGATTTTCACTGCTCTCTTTCATATCTGTGACTGTTTCAAGCAAGATTTAAGCAATTATGGAGTAATTTAAATTCAAATACATAATATAATTCTTTGCTCCCATTCCTTTGTCTACCAGCATCAGCAGCTCAGGGAATGTGTATTTTAGTTGCTTGGAGTATTCCTATTTATTAAACACTGTATTCATTTCACAAACCCTATACAGATAAAGCTGAGACATCTCAACCAAAATAACACTGGAAATGAGCACAGGCACGTGTTTGACATCAACAAATAGCTCAGGTTAGAGTTTTATTTAAAAAAAAAAAAAAAGAATTGAAACACAGTTTGGTTTAATGAATGGCTCATTAGTGGTTGTGAGATCTGTATCTCCCATTTTACCACTAATTTATGGAATGGTTGTAGCTAAAGTGCTTTCATTTTACTGATGCTGTTTACCCATCTTTTCCCCTCTTCCTCATTCTCATCTATTTCACACCACAAAGTCTTTTAATGTGGCGTAATCTGAGTTCTCGAAGCTATAAAGCTTATATTCT
Source organism: Oxyruncus cristatus (assembly GCA_013399855.1). NCBI lineage: Eukaryota > Metazoa > Chordata > Aves > Passeriformes > Cotingidae > Oxyruncus > Oxyruncus cristatus. The sequence goes on along the minus strand of VXAY01002457.1, from coordinate 701,572 downwards.
GGTACTGTAACAATTTGACTTCAGAGAAAAAAAAATCATTTAAATGAATTCCAATTCTCCCCCTCATCTGTCTCAGTCATCTGTTTTGCTCCAACTATTGGGCCAAAACACTGGGTTTGTATCTGTGACGTGAACTGGACTTGGGCGCAAACAAAAAAGTGGAATTCTAGAGAAACACTTCAAAACTAAATCGGCTCAGTGGTCCAGTGTACAACACCACATTCCAGCCTCAATTGTTATTTTGCCTCTCTGTGTACATTCTATATATGTATTAGAATATCATGGTCCTCATTTCCTATCTCAAACTTTTAAATAACCCTATCACGCAGCGCTGGTTTGTTGGTTTCTCTGTGAGATTCATCTGAGTTACGGGTGAGGTCTATAAACAGCGATCAGTATATCAGAAATGTCACCAATATTACAATTTCAAATAAGTTATATGTGATAATCGACAGAAACTTTTATTTTTTAGGGATTCTGACTAGCAAATTTCCCCAGGTGCTGGGAGGTAAAGATGCTTGGCTCAAAAACAAAACTTACGATATTCATGATGCTTGGCTCCTTTTTTTCCACAAGATCTTCAAAAAAGAATTTATGTCTTTAACCCTTGATTTATTTCTTCATTTTTTTCAGTTCTGTTAACTGAAGTTTAATGTTCTTCTGCATAGGTTAACAATAATGGTCGGTCCTGTTGGATATCATGGCAAGGTGGTTAATCTTGTTGCTTTTAATCTATAATTAAATGAAAGGAGCAGAATGAGGCATTCTGCTGACATTTCTTCCTCGTCTTGAAAATCACTGATTTAGAGCTATTTAAGATAATTATGTTAATGGACGTTCCTGGCATAATTCATATTTATGTTAGAAGGATTTTTTCTCATTTTTTAGTTTCAATATTTCTAGTATATCCCATGTTTAGATTCAGAAGGAGAAAATCCGTGATAGCCTGAGCCAGTGAAACTAAACCTCATGCTCACAAGCAAAAGTAAGATATTAAATTCAACTAACTTTGCCCCGGATAACATAGGGCAAAGCATTCTCTTTTTAATTACACTGATCATTTAAAGCTACTTCTTTAGATAAATCTGTTGTAAATTATGAAGCACTCGTGTACGATACATATTTGGCCTTATAAAAAATCAATCATAGAACTTAACTTTTGCAAAGTGATACTGATTACTGCAAACTAAGGTCAAATGTGACCTTAAAAAGGTCAAAAGTTGTGTAAAATTCTGTGAACTGACTTACCTGAATAAAAAGAATGTAAAGAAGAACTGATTCAGTTTTAATAAATGAACACCATAAATACTAACATAATATCTTCAGATACTCTTTTCTGTGCTTGTCCTGCGTACATTTTGGGAGGACAGAATGATTTCTTTATGTGTATTGACTGTTAAGCTTCCTGACAGCTACTGCTAATCAATCCCAGTGCAAAAAAACATTGCCACTGTGTCATTTTTAACTTCTGTAGGTTTCACTTGCACCCTGATGGAGATCAAAAAGTTAATTGCTCTAGTAATTGCAACTTTGATCAACAGGAAAAAAAAATTAAATCTGTCATTTACAAATATCTTTCTTCATTCTACACAGAATTAAGTTACCTCGCTGTTCTGGAAGGTGTGGGCCTTTCATTGCAAAGAAGTAACTGATCAAGCAGTTTTCTTGCAGCTCTCAGACAGTAATTATAATTAAGTATATTTAATGCATCACAGCAATTATTTTCTGCTCTTCAAAGTCCCCCTGTCATTTTTCTGCGAAATACTGCATTACAACATGAAGGAGGAGAGAATTTTAAATTAAAGCATATTCTTCATTATTATTTTTAATCAGTAAAGAATATTACCATCTTTCATGATTTTTTAAAAAAAAGACAAAAAGAGAAAGATTTTTTTTTTTTTTTTTCCCAAAGAGCACTGGACGTCACTTACAAAGGACCAAGAAGACATCTTTGAAGCAGTAGGGTGAAAAAGAGCAAATGGAACATTTAGGATGAACATTGGGAATGTTGATCTCAACTAACGCTGAGATCTGCTGAATTCTGAGTAGAAATTAAATAGAAACTCATGGCACATCAACACTTGATAACATATCATAACAAGTCAATATTGAATGTAATGATTTCAAATATCTGAGAAGAAAGGAGGAAAAAACTCGTGACACACGTCAGACCTTCGAGGGTGGATGGAGTGAATTGAGCTGCGCACCCGGGCACAGGCATTGGTGTGCTCCAAAATGTGCCTGTGCTTGAAGACAAGAGAGTCTCAAAGGAATTGATCTCAGCACGACTTTCAGAATTTTGTTTCAAAGAATCATTTCGGATGAATGACTTCAACAATCGTTACATTGGATGTTTTATAACACTGTCTATGCCGCAAAATTTTATCTTTCTTTAAGGATACGCAGTCATTAACTTCACCCAGCTATTCTACTACACTCCTTAATGTTCTATTATCTATAAGAAAAATTTACATTTGAAAGAAAATGTAAAAAAAAAAATAAATCTTGAATTACAAAACTACTGAAGTGAGATTGGAAAATCAAGTTTCTGATTGTAGTTTTCCAATCTGCGGTAGTTAACTTCCATGAAAAAGAAAAGACAAAAGTCCAGCTTCAAACATTCCTTTCAAGCAAGTGTTATTTCCTTGTGTGTTATTTCTAATAGAACCATAAGAAACCTATAAAAAATGAACACCAATACAACATTATTATGCTTAAGGGAAGCCAGCCCTCTAACATGAACAATTATTTCTCTGGTAGTGATTTTCATTGACCCTGAGGGATGGTTTTCTTTTAATTGCACCTAATGAGCTGGCTAGAATATCATTTCTCTCATTTCCACACAAATTAGCTGTTGTATAACTAGAATGCTGAAGGGATGACAGAGAGCATAAACCAGCTCAATTTCCACATCGCCAGAGCTATCAGCAGAAACAGCACTTTCATTTAGGAAAGCTTTTTATAAGATTGGAATTTTACTGTAAAATAGTACAAAGCAACTTTAACACATAATTTCTCATCAGCACGTTCTCAAACTTGTATGCAAAGAAGAAAAAAAGGGCAAAGAAAGGTGAATGCACTTAGAATAATTTTAGATGCATTTACATGTTGCAGGATGGTATCTTACTGCCTCTTCAAAGCCAGGCATGTATTTTTATCATTGCCCCAGCACAGAGTTACTGACACAGAACCAGTCATATCCAGCCATATCCTCACACACTGAAGACTGTTTTTACTGTAGTGAAGCTCCTTTAAAGTAGAGTAGCTGAAGATCTGATTCTGATCAAAAATCCATCAAAAGTCAGTGAGGCAGTTCTATGACTATTAGACGAGATACAGAGTTAAAAATCTTAACTAGAATCACACAGAAAATGGGTGGTAGCCATGGTTTGAACCCAAGTGATTTTGGATTTACATCAGCATCACTGGCATCAAACCTAAGATCTACTACTTTGCATAAGGATCAAGCAAAACCACAATAATTGAAGGACAAGCTGAAAGTTCACACTGATCTCTCAGCATCTTTCTGGGGAGTAAAATTAAACAATAGCAAAATCCCTGAAAATTCAGTAAGGACAATTGAATTCATATACCGAAAATACAAGGCAATTCATGTAGGAAATCAAGGCAAATTTTCCCAGAGACAGGCATCATCAGATCGCTTCTTGTAAAAAATCTGAACTGAACAGTTTTTTTGCCTCCTCGAACAGCGGTGTGAAGGTACTGGTGAAAGACATTAATCCTGGGGGCTGACAACCAGCTTGTTGGTTTAATCGAGGGTTTGGGACTTGAAATCTTGGGTGACTCTTGGAAAGAGTCTGATATCACAGTATAGGCAAATCTCTGCTCCTATGCCTTTTAATTTCTCTTCCTAGATGGTGTTCTTGTTATGAAAACCTGTAGATGATGAAGGCATTTGTGGCAGCCTGAAATTTAACATCACTTGCCACAGCTTTGCTTTTGGTTAGCTATCCCTTGACTCTACCGCTTTTCTTAACTAATTTACTGTGGTTTTTCAAGGGTCTGTCTTTACCAAAGTACAACTCACATCATTTAACTTCATATCCCATAAACTGTGTGTAATCAGGTGTTATAATGCTAAGTCTGCTACATCTGGCAAAAGCAGAGTGTACAGAAGTAATTGTCTCTCCCAACATTTTAGCCTCTAGTAAGGAAGAAAAGGAGCATCAGAGAATTGTATTTATTACATAAAAATAAATTCTTTTTTTTCCTACCAGCATAACCAAATGTATGTTTTGTCTCAAGGGAGTAATACTTGTTAGGTCACCAAAGCCATTCTCTTTTAATTGGTGTCATATGAAGACAAAACTTAGCACCAGTTGCCCACTGTTCATTTGAAGCACGCATAGCAACAATTAAAAAGTGCAATTCCTCCAGGAGTGGGATTTATATATCAAAATTACATTTACCTCTGGACTATAGCATTATTTTTTTCTATTGCTTTAGGACTGCATCTACAACTACTAAGTGAACTTGGAGGTTTATATTTAACTTTAACTTTAAATCATGCATTTATGCTGAAAAATAATCTCTATTTGTAGGATTTGCTGGATTCCCTTTGAATTTGGTTATGTCTCATTTACACTGGCTTTCTGTATATAGGGGTATAAAACCTCCCATAACTGAACACACAGTGCCCTCCTCTATTTGATCAGAATGTCCCCCTGTTTTTGTTAGAGCCTAGGAACAGAAACCACTGATCATGACTTTTGACTAAGAATACTCCTCTCTGCATCAACTATTCAGCTGCTGGTTCTGTGCTTACTAAATATCCATCAACATAGTCTTTAAACTTAATTAGCTTTCCAAACTCTCTATTCCTATTTGTAGCAGTATCTGGACACGATATATATAAAATATCTCACATTTTAAGGTTCTGATACAAATACTTTGTATCAGATTATACAGATTAATGTATCAGATTAATACAGATTACCCCATCAAAATCTCACAGGCATTTTCCAGGTACAAGTTACATATATATACATATGTGTGTGTGTATAATATACATAGATATAATATGTAAATATACATACATGTGATATGTATGTGTGTTAATGAGGATGCTGGTTCTACAGTGATCTGTTATAACACTTCCTATGTTCATTTCTCCAGTGAATGTCTGACTTCTGCCATGCTTAATTATGTTTTGTTTTCATTTACTTTTAGCTTAAGTGGTGTTGAGGTATTCCGAAAATCTGGGTGAGTGAAAAAACAGTTTTCAACATCTTTGAAAAAACAAAGACTGATTAGAAAAACAAAATCATGTGAATGAATAAAAACAAAGGATTATTGTAAAGGCTTCTTGAAAATTTGCCTATCCTTGTTAACTATTTATGGAAAACTGAAGATTTTAAACGAGTGTGATTCAAGCTTTGGAGAAAATGAGAGCATCAGTGAATATAAGTTTGATAGCTGAAGAATCAACTGGAAAAACAGGTTTAAATGATTGTATATATGAAACACTGCATTAGGAAATACGATTAGAGGTCTCACTCTGTTTGAAGAGGATTTATCAGATGAAATATAATTCACTGACATAAGAAGTGATAAAATTGTGATCAAACTGTATCTCTTCAAGAGGTTTTAGAAGAAGTGGTGAAATGAAGCTACCTACCTATCAAGGACGTGATGAAACTTTCCAGTTAAGTGTGTTTAGGGAGAAAGTGAGTATGAATTTATTCCAGGACACAGGTGGGATTACACTGGTGAAGAATGGTGTCCTATTGACTCGTGTAGAGACTCGTGTGAGTGAGATCACTGCCTGCCTCAGGCATGATAATGAGGCATAAAAACTTGTCATGTAATATTATTCCTTTATGATGAAAAGCAGGGAAGTGAAAAACAATAGGTGGTCCCAGTGCAATAAAGTAAGTAATGCACTGCTTTGAATAGTATTCACCTGTGACATGATATTCAATAGATGACATTTTTGATAGAGCAGGTGTCTCCTGCCTTCGACAAAGTTTAGCTCAATCATTCCCAGCCAGAGATGGTGTCCTTGCAGCTGGCATTCTTTGAGGCATGATTTTCTTCTGTTAATAAATCTGGCCCTGCAGAGTTCAATTACATGCCCTGTGTTCAGACATTTTTCATAGTGTTCATTTATGGTTGGCAGCAGCAGTGCAGCAGATCAGGGTCAGGCAGCACCTTCCTGAACAGCAATCCTGACATGTTTGGGTTCTGCTAGGGCAGATGTCCTTTGTGAGCATTTCTGCCTCTCTATTTTGAACATTTTTCCAATATGTTCACTTCAGGGACACTTGTAGAAAACCTCTCGTGTAAGCTGCAAACTCTGCAGTTCAAGCAAATTGTGAATCACTTCCCCCAGCTCTCCACTGCAATAAGTCAGGAATACTGAATGCAGACACCCACAAAACACTGTCATTGATTCTCTGGGAAAGGGTTAACTTCACTGGTCTCACAAAACTCAAGAGCTGGCAGAAGACTCAAGAGAGAGGTTGGACCTTGCTCTCTCATTATTTGAATTAAAATATAAAAGTCACAGGATATCTTCCCTTCTTTCAAAGAACTTATCGAATTAATGAAACTATGATTCTCCCATCTGCTCTAAAGTTTCTTTCTTTACAGCTATTTCATTTTTTTCCCCTTAAAATCAAGAAAACATCTGAGAAAACATTATTAAAAATCAAGCTAAAATATTTGATAGAGTTCAAAATTGCAGAACTTCCACTGTCTGAAGAGATGTATTTATCAGAGCTGAATGCTCCACTGATCCTTGTTCAAAGCACACAAAAGAAGTTAAGTGCCAGTTACTTAGAGGCCGGAATTGATCAATCCCACATATAATTATACTTTGAAAACAAAAATGAGAAGAAAGTGAGCCTTCATTATTAGCTTCTGGGCTGCAAAGGGGCTTCTAAGTAATAATGGAATTTTCTTTAAAAGTTGGTGTGTTATGGTGCAGAGAAGAACAGGTGTGGTAAATTCAGCATCCTGCTAGCTCAATAGCAGCTCCAAAACCAGAGGGACCTCCCCCGGTTAATGATCCGTGTTGTTAAAGACCATCAGACTCCATTTGTTCTGAGTCTCCCTTTAGAAAGTTTCATTTTGTGTCTTGGAGTTTTTGCATCTGAAAGAAAGAACGAGTTGTTTCCTATTCCACTCCTCATACTTCTTTTGCTAAAAAAATAAAATACGTGTGATGTTCAGAAGTAATTAAAATTAATTTAAATTTTAATTTAAACCCGTGGATGCTGTTCCACAGTATTTCTGCTTATTCATCCCCCTACAGGCATGACCTTGACCGTGAAATACATGGAGGAACATTTAGACAAATTCACTGATGAGGAAAACTTGCAGTACTTCATTGCTAAGGTTACCTCATGTCATAGCTCATTTCTGTAAGCCAAGCCTTGCTGTCTGGGATGATGAGAAAAGAGGTTTGCAGTTTGTAGGGAATGCCATTTCCTTCGGTAGCCCCCAAGAGCAGCACTGTGCTGAGGAAAGGCAAAGCTCCTTCAGTATTTTCAGGCAATCTCCGCTGGTTTTGGTAGGGTAGAAGATAAATTGTGTCACATTTCCTGGAATAAAAGGAAAGGTTTCTCATGCTTTCCAGTCCTTTTTTTAGAGATTAATCTGTGCCGAGAGAGAGAGAGAGAGAGAGAAGCAAAATCTGAGTCACACAGTGACAGAGAGGTTTGTAAGGGAGCCTCAAGTGATCTTCACTTTAAGGTTCCTGCACCTTTTTTATATGCAGAGCCAATGTGAAAAGGCGGCTTCAGGAAGGACTAACACATCAGGGTAGCTCAGGCCCGGCCACACTTTTGCCATTTCAAGGTATGACTGGTTTATGTATATTTTCTAATCTTAAATCCACTCCACTGAGTCACTTGAGTTATATCTAATTCTAGGCAGACAAGCTCCACTCAAACTGATGACAGCGTTGTACACACAGTTGCCTACTTGTTGAATGGGAAAGCTTTCCATGAGAGAGCTCACTTGGTTTCAAGTGCTGTTGTAATAATTTATCTTAATCACAATCATATTTCACTGACTTGAGAGGTGGTAGGAATCCTGCAGAATACCCACCCCAGGGGGGTCTCTTGAACTCGGAGAAAATAACAACAGGTCTGTGATATGTGGAAATATTTTCAAAATATATTGAAACTGACTACTGGAGAGCACAATTTTTTTTTTTTTTTTACTTTTTCTCTTTCAAAGTAGGTGAATAGCTCATTTTTATTGTCACTGGCTATCCAAAAGGACATCTGGTGTGCTCAGATGTCAACGCAATCTGACATTGCTCTCCAAAGAGAGTTGGTCGCTGTCTCTTCCTGTGATATGAAAAGTGAAATTGGAACAAACTTGTTTTCTAATACTTTTCAAAAATAATGTATTTGGCACAGTGTTAGAAGAAGTATGATTTAAGACATCAGCATCTTGCAAGGATTCAGCCTGAGAATTAAAATATATTTTACTTAATACCCAGTTTATACATTGAGATAGTGTGGTGAAAGATTAGCGAAAGAGGATTGAAAAGAGGTTAATTTACTACACGCACAGCTTGGATTGCTAACAATAAATATGATTGATGAGGACTGGCTCATAAAGAAGCAGAGCTGTAGTCAGCATGGACCTTGCAAAACAACTTCCAGTTTCTCCCAAGAGGGAAATAGCTTTTTTTGTCCTACTTCAGCCAACTGGACTCTGAAAGCTTTATGATAAAAGTCTTTGATGGACTAACTCTCTCTTTTCTCACTTATTCCTGTTTCAACTCAAACAAAGGTTTATAAAAATAAAAACTGAAAACAAATTTTAAAACACTGTTGAATGATTCATTAAGGTACATACATTAATTTTTAACTCCACGTCCGTTGCTTGAGAGCACTGAACTGCAAACATTATAAACAGGCAATAGTTTGTGTGAAAGGGAAATGTAAATAACAATTGCCACCTGACAGTTCAAAACTTCATTATAATGGATGTGCTTACAGATGCAATCCCTGAGGAATGGCTGCATTGTGACCTAGGAAACTTTAGGAAGGCATCTTCTCCTTGGATCCTGCCAAAGAGCACTTGCAGGGAACAGGACTGAAAATGTAAACCTGGACTTCACTTTTGCATTGCCCAGATCTCTACGTTCTCCACAGACTAATTTAAACTTTAGAAGTTAGTGTTGTCCTCTTAAGAAACCTTACAAAACTTTCTAGAAATTACTGAAATTCAGAAACCTTTCCTCCTACATTAACATCATAGTTTGTGGAGAAGCAAGAGAACCATTCCTGTCAATGAATGATTTATTCGTGCCAAGGAAATCAATTCTCCAGTAATAGGTCTCCAGACACACACAAACCCAGCTACTACCAGTAGAAAAAAAAAAAAATAGAAACAGAGTGCCATCAACTGAGGGCACAGGCCAAGAACCAGATGGTTACTTAAAAAAAAAAAATTTGAAGGCAAAGGTAAACCATTTCATTAAAAATCATTAAAATATTATGATCGGGATAATTCCTTGTATGTGTTTGTGAATAACTGCACTAAATCATGCATTTTACTTGTAGGCTGATACGTCCACTCTATTTGGAGTCTCTGGTTTTAATGAATTTTAGGTGCTAATAATTGAAGTGTCTGCAGAATGTCCTCTGAATTTAAAGAGATACGTATTCCATTTTTTATTTTGGTCCGGTGTAGACAGAACTGCACAACTGACTAGATGCACAGCAATCATATCACACTTTCTCCACCTTTTTCTGAGGTCTCTGACTTTTAATAACAGTGTCAAACCCTGAATCACAACTGTAATTACTAAAACCAGACAAAGTACAAATGTAGCACAAAAGTTTCCAGATTACTAAAGAAAAAGGTCAGAGACTAAGACAACAAACTGATGGCTTAATTTCTATTACAATAATAAGATTTCCCTTTTGTTTCCTCTCCAGTCCCTAAAACGCAGCTTTCAGCCTCAAGCTGACGCTGCGGCACCAAGCCCCGGGGTGGTGACCTCAGCAGGTGGAGTTCCCTGCTGGGTTACAGGTGCACCACGAGTAGGTGCTCATGAGCTCTCTGAGACAAAACCAGGTAACCACATTAGCCCAGCACTGGCCTCAGGTGACACATTGGCAGGTGGCTTGGACCAAGAGCTGCAGTAGCACTCCTAGAGCAGCCTGTTGTTAGGGTGATCCCAACATCAGTTCAGACTTTAAGGTGAGAGATGCAAAAGAAATGTAAAAAAACCCAAAAACTCTTAAGAGACCCCAATATTTCCCTGTCAATTCACAGAAATTAACTCTGGCAATGGGCTTGGCATCCAAATGGATTGAGAAAAGAAAATACAGGGTTTACCAGCAACACTCTGTAGAACAAGTAAGGACACACAGGTGAATAAATACAGAAACCTGAGTTTACCCTTAAGCAGCTACTCTAACAGGTTAAGACTAGACCTAATTTAAAGCTGAACAAGGGTAAAAATGGATTTTGTGTTAACAGGAATCTGAATGGCTGTACACAGCAAAAGTACTGCCTTGTAAAAGCTACGAAATGAAACCAAAATATTGACTACTGTTGTATTAGCCAGATAACAACCTACAAAGAGGTCAGATCTGGGATTTGGCTCTAGAGAAAACCAAAACAGGTTATAAAAATGGATTTTAGCAGTCATTCAACTTCAGTGAAAGACATAGGAGCCACATAATCAAAACCCTGAAAGACCAGCTTCCAGAACAGCTGATGAGAATCTGTGGGGGAACATTTACAGACTGTTTCTCAAAGGGACATACACTGTGTACAGTAAGGCTGCACAATATTTCTGTCAGGCCATGAAGATTAAACTCCAGCACTGCCAAAGAAGCAGTCAGGAGCACACNCCAGAACAGCTGATGAGAATCTGTGGGGGAACATTTACAGACTGTTTCTCAAAGGGACATACACTGTGTACAGTAAGGCTGCACAATATTTCTGACAGGCCATGAAGATTAAACTCTAGCACTGCAAAAGAAGCAGTCAGGAACACACTTTTTTTCTGACACTCTTAGGGAGTTCAAGCTGAGGCCCAGAAAAGCAGCATAGCTGGTCCATAGTCTGGTCGAAATTAGTATGTGCCATTTAAATAACTGTCCCATTTTGAGGGCTCAGATAAGTGTTTTATACCAGTATTTAGAAGGATTAGTATCTGCTTTGTCCTGAGCTACTGGAAAAAGAGGCAGAGAACTAAAATTCTTCAAGCCTGAGAAAAGCCTGAAAATCATCAGGCTTTTGCAACGTACAAGTACCAAAACGCTGCCCTGAACTGGCTCATTGTCACAGTCATGCACTTCTCCATCTTGCAGCTTTGTTTATTTTAAGGCAGCCACCAGTTTACTCCATAAGTCTGCCTAGTTATACTGTAGTCTCTGCCATTTCAGAGGAAACTTGTTTCTACTCTGCCGTAAGAACTGCAAAATTTTTAAAAATGTAAATGCCTCACACTACAGAGAGATATTACATCGGTTTGAACTGCTGACAAAACATACAGAATCCCCCCACTTTCCATGCCCCAAAAACCTCTTTGACAAGACACAAGTTCCTGTTACTGAAGTAGGTCAGAGCCCTAAGAAATATTCAGAAACAGAAGGAAACAAGTTGCCCAGGGAAGTTGTGGCTGCCCCACCTCTGGAAGTGCTCAAGGCCAGGTTGGATGGGACTCTGAGAAACCTGGTCTAATGGAAGGTGTCCCTTTCAGGCAGGAGGGTTGGAAGGAAATGATCTTTAAAGTCCCTTCAAGTCCAGGCCATTCTCTGACTCTATGAAACAAGGCAGATTGCTGGTTAGAATAAAAATACAACTGTTTCACCTCTGCTTTCCTAATAGCACTTACATCTGAAAATGTATCTGCCTCTGGTATTCTTAATTGTGTTTGTGCAAACATAAGCAAATTCATTCCAGTTTTCTGAAAGTGGTCCCCGAGTTAAAACAAGAAATGTAACGCCTCTTAATTCAAGAGTCAGAGAGCAGTACTCACACACTGTTACCAAGAGAAAACAAATCTGAAAGGAAACAAAAAAAATCTGTCACATTCACCAGGGGAAATTTCTGTTGACTAATGTGGAAATTGGACATGTAAAGCATAACAAAAATACTCCAATGTGCTGTCTTCGTTCTTTGCTGTGATTATGAAAACAGCCTTTTCAGACAGTTGCAAAGGTTGTGCTCGCAGTGTCTGTCTGAAGGGCAAGGCCTGATGTGTGAGCCAGATCTCACTTCTTGAGCTCAACTGTTCCCAAGGAGCTAATGAGAACATGTGGCCAAGTCTAGCCTAAGCATGCAGAACCACATACGGGTTTCCAAGATTAGGGTTTGCACATTAATTCAAACTTAAACAAAGTGACAAAGTACAAATAATTGGAATTTCTGACCTACAAAACCTATGCAAATAACTAAGCACAGAAAACGTGCTATTTGAAGTATATAGAACTGCTATGATACAGAAAGGCAATTTATGATTTGAAAGAGGTAGCTTAGGATAAAAAATTATTATTTCAGCCTTTGTTATTCACCTCCCAGCACCTAAACTGGAAAACATAGTTGCATACAGGAAACATAGGCAGTTTTAAATGTGTTTCAATGCAAATGAAACATAGACACCAAATCAAATTCCAGAATCCCTGTTGAAATGACTCTTTCAGTCCCAAAACACTGGCCCTGTGGGACAACGCTGCTTTTTTCCTCCCATAAAATATATTATTAGTTTAATTGTCAATTCTTAAAGTTAACTTGGAAAATGATGCCATTTGTCTTGTTTGCATTCTGAAAAACTTGAACCCTTTATATACCATGAATAAAATATCTGTTTTTTCAAATCAAAATTGTGTGATTGCAGATTCAGCCCTGTGCTCTCTGCATGTAAATCTCTCACTGAAGTAAGTCTCTCTGTGTATTTGGCAGCAAAAGCTAGATAGGATTATACCCACGGTGCTTTTGGAAATGATTCTACAATCTTTCTGCATGAAATAAAGGAGAATTCCAATCTTTCTGTTTATATTGGTCTGGTTTTTTCTCACTTCCCTAACTAAATAGGGCCATGCAGGCGAGTTGGATGATATATTGCTGCACTTAAGCTTTCAAAATCCTTCGCAATTTTTTTCCTCTGTTTTAAAGAGCAGATTTTTCTCCCGGATATGTTAGCAGCTTTCCCAGAAAGTCATAATAGTTGTATACTTGTAATAGATTAAAAGGTTTTTGCTATAGGGCATAAGTTTAAGGAAGAGTTTTTGTGTTTTGGAAGTTTTAAATGCCTGTGTTCAACTACAGCTCGTGACAGCAGAGTGATATGCTTCCTGGAAATTCTGTGGCTAACTGTGCCAGGTATTGTGAAGCCCATCTGAACTCATTCACAAATAAATGTTTTCATCAGTTTAAAAATGTCCTTTCAACTTGAAATACCACGATTATATCCCATGCAGTTTTCCAGATAAATATCAGTCTTTCTACATAGCACTTTAAACAGAAATATGGGTGAAAGTGTAAAGTGGGTACAATAAAAAAAATAGGGGAGTTCTTAACCAAACTTCAAAATGAGACTATTTGTGAATAAAATACAAACAATTGCCCTTTTTTACCTTAGATGAACTCAAACATAAGCCCCTTTTTCTGCAACCTTGAGAGCTGAGAAAAACCTCCTAAGCAAATAGTCCATAATAATAAAATCCCCTGTCCCAGCCTCCTTCTCGAATGACCTGCTGGCATGTCCCTCTGTTGTATCAGCTCCTTGTCTGCTGAGTCCCAGTTTTCTGAACAGTATCTGAGGTTTCTCAAACAGCTCAGAAAACTGAAAGGGAGAGGAGAATTTAATTTAATGTTCTTGTCATCACACTGCAGCAGAAGTGCCTCACAATGAAATAATACACAACTCTCACTTCACTACCTACCACATCACTTCAAGCCTGTTAAAAATCATCATGTCCCCAAAACTGTCAGGTGTCATATTTAATGTATGTGCAGTCACATTCCAAACAAATAGCTATACTCAGGAACAAGCTAAAAATTCCTCTGAATCAAAAGTATCCAAATCTGTACTTACAGTCCTCTTTGGACTGCAGAAGAGATATTCCTTGAAAAGATTCTCTATACAGCCCACCACCTCTGTTCAGATGTTCAACCTTTCTCCACTCTTTCTTTTTGCAGGGAGCTCAGTGCAGTACCGAGGGTAGGACTCTGCTTTTCCTGGTACAGCAGTACCGTGCTGTAAACAGAATTAACGATTTAAATTTTTCACTAGGTCTGACTGTGTTATTGCCCCTTCCTGCCACAGCAATCATAAATTCAGCCAGCAAGAGGGATGTGGGATCAATCCAAGCCCAATGCACAAACAACAGACCCAGTTTGTTCAGAGTTAGGATCTCAGGCTAACCTTGAACTGTAATTTCGTGTCAAGTGCTACATGACAGCAAGGGAACCCTGTGGGGGATATCCTCCCACAATGAACAAAACAAAATTGTTTCTTGCCTGAAAGGTAACCAGGAGGCACTTTCTGTGTGGCCTTACTGCTCGTGTCCATTCCATTTCTGCTCTTCATCGTGCAATACTTGGAGAACTGGCAAACACCACGTGGGACATGACTAAAGAGTTTCTATGGAATCTCCACCCTGTGTAATATGTTCCAAAGTTGTACCAAATCTCAGAGGTGATTGCCAAGCCTGGAAGATAGTACCTTTTTTTTAATAGCTTAAGGTAGGCTGAAGGCTTTTATAGCTGAGCTATAGCAAGAACACAACAAAACTGTAAAATTTATTTTATAGTAGAACAGATCAGAGTAATTTTTCGTTTGTCAAAAGATAGATTCTAGCTCCCCATGACATGGTAAAAAAAATTCTGTAACATCTTAGTATTCACTAGGTACTTTAAAGTAATTGTAAACTGTTTGTAAATTACTTTGTTTGGAATTCTAAAACTTTGTTTTAAACATTTAAACCTTTAAGATCTACCGCCTTGCATATAACCATTCCCACTTTATGGTACTTCCTTCATGGTTCTAAAGATTATTTCTCAATCATAAAGCACAAAGAATACCTTTGAAACAAAAAAGTTCCCAAGTAAGGTTTAATGCTTTCAGACTGATTTTCAGTGGTGTTCAACACATGATATTTTCACTGTAGTTGGTATAAGCACAGGACTGGTGAATCAGATCATTAAATCTCACTGGTTATAATGTAGGAAAATTTCCTATTCTCTGTGTTTCTTTCAAGAGACATTAAGATGATATGGATAATTCTGGCACAGAGAAAGGAATAGGCATATTGACATTTATTCTGGCAAATCAATATACCAAATATCTGCAATTATAATATCTGTAAATCTTTAGACTTACTGGGTTAATTTTACTTCCTTGAAAAGTAATTGTGCTTAGATATGACACTAAGAAACAAAGTTACATCTGTGAATGTGCTCACTAACTCAACATCCCATGTATTCATTTTCCTTTTGTTAGTTCACAGTGGTGATACACCATTCCTTTACTGACAGGTGATATTATTAAATATTTAGCTCACATAGTAGATAATTGGAGTATTTCTGCTGTAAGTGTTAATTTACTCATGCTGGTGATTCATGCTGATCCACAGGAGAAAAACTGTAACTAAATTCACGCTTTAAGCCACAGGAATCAGAAGCTGGATCAGAAGACAGAAATTGCCAACTAACCCACACAGTTGCAGAGAGCTGGAACAAAGGCACCTAAGCAATTCATCACATTGGCTTCATGCACATTTTAATTTTTTGTGCACTCCCACTTGGGATGCACAGTACGTTGTTGGACTGAATCATGTTATTCTTTTTATCAAATTCTAAATCTTTAAAAAAATAGTATATTGCTTAAATTGAAAGTTAACTTAGATATTTTAAATTGAAGGTGTTTGGGGACTGATTTAGAATTCTGCATATGAGCAATATTTCATTCAACTTGTGCTGCTTGGAACATCCATACAATAGCAAAGAATTCATGTGCTATTAATCCATGAAAAAATCAGGCTATTGCTTACAGGAAAGAGTTAGTCTCACAATATGCAAATTCTTAAATGAGTTGGTTTTCATTAACACTGCTTAACAAACCAAAATCAAATCCTCCTACTTCCACATTTACACATTTTCTTTTGGATCCCTGTGTTACATTATAGCTTGAATATAGTTCAGAAAGCTACTCAGTATTAGAAAATGGAATGGATTTTAATTCCATAAAGCTGCAAACCAAAACCTTCAGCCCACCCATGGTCCAACATGCTCTGTATGGCACAGATGAATTTGAGTGTTATGTACCTAGAACTGACATCCATTCCCTCCAGCCATACGTGGTCTTTTTCATATTCAGCTATACAAAGTGTAGCAAGAAAAATAAACGCTGTAAGAACACTCCAGTCGTTAATTCTTCATAGTATGAAGGTAAATCTGTATCTGTTCAGCATATTGTTTTATAACTGGAAGCCTAACACATTAGGCAGGTGCCATAGTCTCTCTGCAAGGGCTAATAGCTCCTGACAACGAGACAGCAAAATCTCTTCACTTCATACACATTTGCTTCGTAGTTGAAGAGACAACTGCAGTTTCGTGCTTTCTTTCATTTCCATTTTATCTTTTTTCAGGAAGAATAGCTATATTACACGTATTAACATTTATAGATTAATATTTTTTCCTATTTCTCATCATTTGCAGAAAAACAGTACTGATATTTGAGTTATTTATATGCAGTTTCCACTAAAACTAAGTTGGCATGAGGACTGTGCCAACCTTCTATATGAGGCTAGGATTCGTGGAGCTGCACTCCACGAAGCAAAAGATTGACACTTTGGGGGGAATTTGAATTAGGAAAATGCAAAACAAGCCTTTTCCTAGAATTCTTCAATAACACCATCTACAAGTTGACTATTTACAAGTTGGTCTGTATTATTTGGAAGTGTCAGTGATACCCTCTTGCTGTTCAGACACTGGAAATATTAATCTCACGTAAATGACCGGG
The DNA here is from genome assembly GCA_013399855.1 of Oxyruncus cristatus. NCBI lineage: Eukaryota > Metazoa > Chordata > Aves > Passeriformes > Cotingidae > Oxyruncus > Oxyruncus cristatus. Next base: position 684,606 of record VXAY01002457.1, on the reverse strand, counting down.
TGAAAACAGGATTTAACAGATTATTTTTCATAGGGATACTGTGAGTACCTCACGTTGCTGGTTAGCTGTCCCTCTGTGTCTCACTGGTACAAAAGAGAATCTGTTTCCTCCTTTTTCCCTGTCTGCTAAACAGATATCAGTTCAGTGTTAGTCTGGATTTCTTTCAGACTGAAAGAAAGAAACAAAACCTGTTTTAATTGTTTGGTCATCTGCCCCGTGGAGGGTATTTTCCTCCATTTCACACACATTCTGCAGTCATGGTTTGTGAACATTGCTAATCAACACAACTACCATCTGCCACTTTATTTTATGTATTGATTTTTTTCTTGAAGTTAACATCCTTCTATCAAGCAATCATGAACCTGATGTTTCTAGTTTAAATAACTGCAGAGTCATTAATCAAGAAGTAATGCACGCTAGTAATTTACAGAGAACACAAATATATGCTTGAGCATTTATATACCTCTCTGAACCACAGAGAGATGATACAGCACTCATTATCAAAGATTCTTAATTTAATTTGTGATAAAACAGTAAAGAATGAAACAAACAGCTGCAGCTGCAGCTTTGTAGCCACTTCAGTTTGACTCTCCCTAACATTTATATGAGAACACCTCCATAACTTACAAATTACATAAAAAAGATACATTAAAAAAAAGTGAGAAGTTGTGTCGTTGTGGAGGGGGAAGAAGAGAGAGAGATGGTTCTTGGGAAGACTGGAATTACTTACCAATAAATTGTCATTTGAAAAACAGCAGGTGACAAAGGGTAATAAAAATTGTGTAAGAGCCAAAGCGAATACAGATGTGGGGATATACGGGAAGTGTCTGGAGGTTCTGTTCTGCAATGACTCTGCTTCACAGACAACGCTCTGCAGCAAACATCCACCATTCATTGGGGTTAAATATTCACTCGTGAGCCCACCCTTTAGCAAACTGACCTTTCTGAAGCAATACCACGGGGTTGTCAACCTGCCGCGGTGGCAGACCCATCACAGCCTGAGCTGTGCACTGGGCAGCACAACGCCTGCAAAAGGAGTCCTGCAGTTTGCAGATTTGGGGTTATCTGTATTACCACTGTGCACAATTAGAGATAAAATGTGACACCTTTAGAAAGCCAGATTATAAAGATCAATGCAGTTTAAGGTCAACTGAAAACTGTTTCACTGCAGTACCATGTTTAAGCTCCTCAGACAAACAAGCAACAGCTCAAAGCAAATATAATGGTTAAATGAACAGCTTTGGAATGAGATCCATGTCAGAACCTGAGCGAAGTATTAATGTGCTGGAGACAACACTCTCCATATGTTTCATATATCCAAGCACAACAACATGGCACATGTCGAGGAACTAGGATACTACGAAAATCTGTAAGTAGGCAATTATGTACTATGAGACAGCTGAAAACCCTTTGATTTGTTCTAACCAGGAAACTCTTAATCCTGAGAAAAACCAGAATACTCAAAGTCCATCTGAAACAGGAAAGCTGCAATGCATAACTGAAGCAAAATCAGTGTTTGTAAGCTGGAGTGTAAAAAAGAAATATGTTCAGGGAAAAGGTATTCCCTTGGTTTCCTCTTTGTGAACGAAAGTAAAGCTTCCTACTCAGGGTGAGAGATTTAATCATAAAATAAGGGGAAAGAAATAGAAAAAATACTTGTTATAATAACTTTTGCATAGCACCCAGCTGTGTTTGGTTTTAAAGGAGTGACTGACTTGCTCTTAACTCTGTATTACAAGTTTGTTGATTGCTCCTTTTGGAAGTGGGACTGCTTTTATGATTAAAATAAAGTAAAATAGCTTTTGCATGTTTTATACTCCAGTTGTTCTAAAAATCCCCAGTAAACTATTTCTGGTTTTGATACTTATAATTCAAATTTAAATGGGGATCCAAAAAAGTATGTATATTACAGCAGTTAAAAATTGCAGATGGTTCTACACAAGCACAGCTGTCGGAATCACAATTCCCTCTGTGCTAAGGAAAACTATATGAGTAGGACCTGCAAAAATTAAAATTATTCTATTAATTAGTGACAGTGATAAAATGTAGAACTAAGTTATGTTCTACAGTTGCGAGCTGTAAAAACAAGTCATAAATGTAACTGTATTAATTCCCTATTTCTTTTTTAGACTAAAATAGTGTAAAAGACATGGAAGTAACTGCCTAAAGGAGAATGTATGCATGAAATAATGCATTATTTAGGCCATGAATTCCTTTCTAGAAATTTGTATGCTTATGATAATAAATTCAAGAGTCAAACTAAGCTGGAAAATGCAGGTCAATTTTTTTGGCATGAGTTTCATACTTTTTATTTTTCTGTCCAATATACAATATACACAGTCTTGTATCATCAGCTGCCAGTAATCCTCTTTTCATCCTTTACCTCAGTCTTTTTTATTTTTCTTGGAATACTTGTTACAGTATTAGAGGTTTCTAAGTCAAAACAACGGATCAATAGCTTCCTACCTCAGTATATTTGTTAGTTACCCGTTATCTAATACGACATTCAGTTTGATAGATATATTAAAATGTTTTTTCAAAGAGCAGTTTCATTGAAGTTTTGACATTCTGGAGTGGAAATTGTCTATCTCCCCTTCATCCTTATTACGACAATTCATTTCCGTTTCTCTCAGATATGCTTATTTTCATTGCCAGCAGCTATCCTGTCTCCAGCCTCGTGCTCCGTGTTATCATCTGTACTGAAAACTGAGTTAATGCATTCCTTTGATTCAGGTGCAATATCTTGATCAGCTCCAATCTCATCCTTTTTGTCAAAGCACGAGCACCCCGTTTTATCTTATGACAGAAATATCATTTTAATCAGCTTTAATTTCCCTCCAAAAATATAATCGTGTTTGTCTTTTGACAATTGTTGCTTAAGTCTGACAGTCTTTAAGATCCAGCTTTCTGGGACATACATCTTTCTCTGTGGGCTGCTTGCAATTTCCCTCATATCCCTTCTGAGACAGCAGCTTTGCCCTTTAGGGGCACCTTCCCACTGCCTCCTGGAATACAATACTGAATGTGTTATCAATGCTGCATCTTCATGGCTACATCTTTGCTGTTTCATACTGAAATAGGGCCTCTCCCCTTCCTATAAGGGGCCAATAACTCTGAAAAATCGTGCGCCTGATGCTGTGGCCGACTGTTTCTTTCTGGCTGAAATCCTGTGCCTTGTTCCCTCCAGGTATCTCACAGCTATTTCACTGTCACAGGCAATTTATCCTAGAACTGAATCAGCCTTTGTTGCTGCACAGAAAGTAACATTTTGGTTTGAGCTGATGGTCTTTCTAATGGGTTTGTTGCTTGATTGAATTCCCAAGACAAAATAAATTAGGACGCACAAGATATTTCCCTGTGAGAAGCTCTGGAATAAAGAGAAGTTTTTGTGAGCATAATTTAGATTGCACTGAATTTAGATTTTTTCTGCAAATACCTTTAGGTCCTAGATCTCATCTCATAGATGATTTTCAGTATTTATCTAGTTTTGTCCAAGTAGGAAGCATTGACTACCATAGTAGGGGAAAAGGTCTTATGGGATTTTGTGGTGTGTTTGTTTGTTTGTTTGTTTCTTTGTTTTATTTCCATTTCTATTTTAACTTTATGCTTGTGTCTTAGGTGCAACTCTGCACCACTAAAGAAAATATTGCCCACACATTTTTAAAATAAATAGCAAAAGAAACTACCTAAATAAATATCCAAGGGCATTTCCTAAATAAATATCACATGAGTAAACACAGGGAGATTCTGTGAATCTCTCTAAAGGTCCATCATGTTGAACAATGACCCCTCAGGAACTGTCGGTTCTACTGGTCTCAAACCAAAGTACACACAACAGTGCATCCTCCTTCCACTGCCCTGCTGCCCCTGTCACTGTACTAACAGAGAAACCTGCTTTTCAGATTACACCTTTCTGAAACGCTTCTCTTCAAGGTACATTGTTAGTGATTTGCCTCCTATTTAGATTTTTGCCATAATAAATCTTTATAACTTCAGATGCAGGCAAGGGATGCCTTCACTGAGGAGTTTCACCCTGGGAAATCAGATGTAAAGAACCAACCAAAGAAGCAGATACAATTACTTGTGTTTCTTATAGTTTGTAATCTTGTGTTGCCAAACGAACATCTGAAAGCAAAACTAATTAGACACAGGGTTCAACCTGCCATTATTATATGATCTTTAAAGAGAGAAGAAGACCAGCAGAAAGAGAAGAGGGGAATTACACAGCAGAGACTTCTAAACTGTTGCAAATTTCTGCTTTGAGGGATCACAATCTCTTCAAGCCTTTGGCCATTATTAAAAAAGGCAGAATGCCTGCAACGTTGGCACCCTCCTGCCTGCTTCTCACAGCTCCAAACCCCCTGCACCTGTTCAGCCCCCCCTTGCCACTCACTTTCTAATTTCAGCCCCAACAATATTTAGAAATTTTGGTAGGCAGAGAATTCCAGGGTGCCCTTCTCCTGCTTGTCAGAAACAAATGAACTGCTGTCTGGTCTTGAATGTAAAATTTAACTGTAAAAATTTCTAAAATCTTACACATTTGAAAAGAAGTCTAATAAAATAGTGAACACTGAGCCTCAGACTAGAGAAATTCTGGAGCAATTCTTATATATGGAAATATTATCCATGTGCAGTCTGCAATAAAGGAAAGTTTGTGATTTCTTGTTCTTTTTAACCTTTATAAAATAGTTTTGCATTTTCATTTAGCTTTTATTCTTCAAAGAATCTTACAATTAAACTAATAAGATTTTTCAAAAATTGGTGGAAATACATTTAATCCATGACAGAGATCCTACAAGATTCCGGAATGCTGCATTTGATGCATATCAATGCTGACTTCATGCAAGTCATTTACAGAATGCACAGCAGAACATTTCTGAGCAGAGGATTATGGCCCAAACTGATAATGACTGGAGACAGATATTCTCTTTGGTTACAGAACATCAGCATTTTTCTCCCTGTGTTGTATATTCTGTTTTTGTTTCACAGAATCACACGAGTTGGAAAGGACCTTGGAAATCATCAAGTCCAACCCTTGATCCAACACCACCACAGTTACTAGGCTATGGCACTAAGTGCCACGTCCAGCCTCATCTTGAAAACCTCCAGGGATGGAGAATCCACCACTTCCCTGGGCAGCCCATTCCAATGGCTGATTACTCTCTCTGTAAAGAATTTCTTCCTAATATCCAACCTAAACTTCCCCTGGCACAGCTTAAGGCCGAGCCCTCTTGTCCTACTGCTGGTTCCTGGCAGAAGAGACCAACCCCCACCTGGCTACACCCTCCTGTCAGGGAGTTGTAGAGAGCGATGAGG